>LNAS01000154.1:0-52750 GCA_001630605.1 Pseudogymnoascus pannorum
CTAGGAAGATTGAAGTGTCGGGATATGGATTTTACTTATGAAAAAGGTATGCCCCTTCACTACAGCAAGCGCTGAGTAGCTAACTAATTGTTTTACAGGTCGAACGGATTTGCTCCATGCACTCAATAAGCAGCTCCGGACAGAAAATGCGGAATTAAATGGTGAGATATTTTATTCATCTGGAACGCTTCTATTCTTACTTCCTACAGACCACTTGGGAGCTTCGGAATTTGAAATCAGTGAATTGAAAAAGAAGAATGAAGCGCTAAAGACTAAACTCCGCAAGGTTCTATACGATGATGAAAAGGAGGAAAGGGCGGGGATATAGCTAAAAGTGATCTGCACGTGAGTGTAAGCCCAATAGGAGCACCCAAGAAAAGGGGCAAGTTTAAATAGCTGCTTTTCATACAACAGTCATCAAGTTAAAATAGTCGAAGACAAATATATCTGTGCCATCTTTTCCTTACGTAGCAGCGGAGATTTCTTAGCAGAGATCAAAAGGCATATTCTAGGTGTCTATATGTTTGAGAAATACCCCCTTTCGCGACATCATGCACACCAAATCACAGATAATACGTTCGCTGTTTATCGTCATATTAAACTTTAGCTACTTAGACTCGGCGATTGAATCCTGAATTTCCAGCACAGTCACCCCCCGAGAAACCGACGACGCATCTTAATAGTGAGGGTTTATCAAAACCCGATCTCTCTCTGCAAGTAGCTTCTCTATAGCACATTCGAAAATAATTGTCTGAGCGAGTCTAAGAGCCGATATGCAGGATTCAATATCACGCAGGTGGGCCCGTTGACCGATGGACATTCCGCTTCCAGAAAGAACAGCGCTGGTTTCTTCAACATCCGCCGTAGGAATAGAGAAGGAGTGTTGTGTCTGCTCTAAAAGGTCCCAGAGGTGGCGGGAATGTTGTTATCGAGGAAGGTTGGAAGGGAGTAGGCTGAAGAGCGCAAGCGGTGTTTTTATAACAACAAGCGGATAATGGCGTAGCTGCAAGAACTCTTCTGACTTCTGCTGTCATTGGATGCTCCTCAACCCCTTTTATGTTTAGTTGGAAATGCGTTTGCACTGCCATTCTACCCAATCTTGGCGTTGCCGAAATTATTCGAGATGGAGACTCTCCACCTTGAACCGCTCGTATGCGTCTCAAAAACGCTGGAGCAGGCCCTTGAGGCCAAGACAGCTCCGCATCACCGGCCCTGTTGATACATATAGCCGCGTCGGAGGCACTGCCACAAGACGGCTGGTGCAGATGATTTGATTGGAGAAGCAACTCATAATGTATGGAGGAGCATATAAGAAGGCGGTCTCCCACCTGCAAAGAACAACATCCCTCCACCTTCTCTACCAGTTCAGAAAATTCCTCCCTTACCATCCATCGTTTAGATCTATTACTCAAGCATATAGCCCCATCTAACATGGCCCCGTCAACACCGACATTAGAGGAAAGGCAAAGCCAAGTTATTGAGGAGGATTCATCTACAAGCAGCACCGATTCCGACTTTGATGAGCTATTTTCGCAACATACCGTGCATATGGCAGGATCAGGAGACAGCCACTGGCGTGCTGCGGACTGGCGCAGTTCTGACGATCCCTTGAGACCTGAACTTAGTGAAGTGGGGGCTATTGAGAAACGTCAGGAACTACCTGAAGCAATTCCTCCCAATGTCGCACTCGAGGCGGATAAAAGAGGTCCATGGGCATATGTCATCCCTGAAACAGCTCCCCAGAATCCACCTGACGCAACTTTGCCAGAGCTCACCTCTCAGCTAGCTCCACAAGCTGAAGTACAATTTTCAGTCAAGCGAAAGCGTCCGACTTCGGCCTCAAGAGGTACTACCAGACGCAGTCGGAGGAAGACAGCAATTCAGGAATACGTTTCCAGCGACAGACTATTTACAAGCACAGCGCTGAAGGAAATTGACAATTTGATGGAAGCACATTCGAAGCATTTTGAAGATATAATGCATAGATTGACGACGTTGAGGTCACTCATTGCCAGCCATGAAGCAATAGAAGAGGAAGCGATTGAGGAACGCGACCTTTCGTGTTGACTTTTTGTAGAGCCGATGAGAGCTTGAAACATTATCTGTGAAGGCTGGGACTTGTTTCTGTATGTGACTAGCACAGACTATTCGTGGTTGGTAATACGGAGCAACTTATTATTATAATTTGGTCTCTTATTTTAGTAGTCTTTAGAGTATGGAAAATTTATTACTATGCCTCTACCAGCCAGCCCCATTGCCGGCTTTTACACAATCTCGATTTAGTGTCTGATGTCGCCCCATACCCATATTGGATCCTGTACCGTGATGGATGACCGGCCCCAGATCAGAGTTCGGTTTTCAAGGGTACTCCCCCTTCCTGATTTGCTACGCTTGCTACGCTAAAGCCGACCCCTGTATCTTCACTCATTCGACAACCCTTAATTACGCTTAAGCTTTGAGCATGGGTTCGCGCCACCCTCATTCAGAAATAGGAGAGACGCGTCTAGACGCGTTCACTTACTGTAAAGTACGACTTTTAAATATCAATTAGCTTTTGTCAGTTGGATACAGGTCACATGTTCGGATATATATGAAACATTATAAGATGAGTATATACATTCAGTCTAGCGCCTACAACCTGGGTCCTCTCAGGAGAACTCGGCGAATAGTTACAAATAAATCAGTAGATGATACACTATATTTGGTGCCTCTGAATAGACTGCTACTGTTTTGACGTTGCTGCAGAATAGTCTCATCAAGTGTCGCAATAAGCTATCCAACAGCTTTTGCTAGTCGCAAACCGCTCTTGGCGTTTCCTCTCATCTACTATGGACTTCTTATACTTTGACCTACAGCATCAGGTATTGATCTGTACTCGCTGCAAATACTCTTTGATTCCAGGGAGTATTGGTACCCATTTGAGTACCATACATTCGGAGGAGGTAACGAAAGTTGAGAGGAAAGACTGTGTCGAGTTCTGGAAGGACAAGCCTATCCGACCTGCTTATGAGATTCAGCAGCTAAGCTTACCCATAACTACGCTACCAATTCCATATCTAGCTCTCTATCATAATGGTGTCAGCTGTCGTCTTTGCGTTAACAATGCTTACGTCTGCGGTTTGAATAGTCCAAATCATATGAGACGTCATCTAAGACTTGTTCACAAATGGACGAACGGTACAAATGGTGGCCGCCCTCCAAAGGCCAGGCCTGATGGGAAGCCTTTGACTCTCTTTCATACAGTCACTACAAGCCCAGTCTCATATCAGACCTTTCACCGGAGCAACTTCATACGCTTCTTTCAAGTTGCAACGCCACCTTCACCTCTGCTGCCGACTATCTCCACTCATGGAACAAACCAGTTTACGCCTCCCGCAACGCTCCAAGATCAAATTGAGTTGCAGCTAGCTGAAAAGTTGCAAGCAAGAGAGGCTGAGACTAGTTCCCTATGTCAGCCCCCCACTGAGCCTTCATCGTGGCTACAGACTACGGAATGGATTCGATATTTACAAGGCCAAGATCTACAGGCGACAGCCCAGTTGATTAAACTACCATATCTCGCAAAGGAAGAAGGGCATCTGATAGCTCTACTTGACTCCTTTGATAGGGTAATCGAACAAGCACGCGACTCGATCTTACAGGGGAAGATCAATGCGTTTGATCAACAGCGCGTTAACAGCTTTCTTCATGGCCGCTCACGTTCCTCTAGGGCATCGGACCGGCCCTTGGCATACAAGCTAAAAGAGAGTACTTATCAGACGTACAAGAAAATTGGAAAACAGTTACTCTGCTTCGTCTATCGGACGGCATATCTTGAGATGCAGCCAGTATTGCATCACGTCTTAACCAAGGAGCAATCAACAACCCTGACACAGGCTGTCAGTGCTTGTCGAGCCCTTGTACAACAACAGAGTAAGGCCTGCCATTATCTTTCTACGCCCGAGATATTATCTTCTCAGCAAGCTCTAGATGAAGCATGTCTCCAGCTCTGTATTGCCTTACTTGATCACCGGTTGATGGGTGACATATATGACAGTATCGTTGTTGGGTTTCTAGCAGTCTTAGGTATTGATAAGTCTGCAGAAGGCTTTCAAGAGGCGACATTATATACACCTCGCCTTTCAGCTTTAATCAAACTTGCCCAACTTCTTGTCGTCCAGAGAGCGGTTGTTGCGGCTGAGAGTGGAGAGACGGAATATCCAGCACAGATGCTAGAGGTCATGCAAGATCGCTTTATGACTTATGGGAGCCGCTCGCCAATCAACTGGGTCCAAAAACTTCGAGTATACGGAAAGAAGATCAGGGACACCACCACGAGTCTAGGCTTCATCATCTGGTCAGACGATGGCCAGAGACTCTCATATAAAGACCTCGAGCTCAGCATGTTTGGGCTAAAGCAGTTCATTCGACACCAAGTGACCCTAGCTCAAGGCCAGCTAGAAGATCTGCTGTTCGTTGGCTCGGAAGAGGCGAGAGTTGATGTCGTCCCGGAGCCACGTCTACAAGACCTGAAGGATGATCCAGCTCTTAGCCGGCTAGGTCAGAGTTTCCTAACAGATCCTCGAAATCCGTGGCTTCAGGGGCACGACCGCTGGCTACTGAATCGGCTCCTTAACTGCTCCTGGCTACAAGAGAAGTACTTCGTGGACATCAAGCAAGCCAGGTGGAGAACTCCAACTGTAGAGTCATACCTCCGACGGGTAGACAGATTTCTGGAGCGGATTCTTCTGCTGGCTTATATCACCTCGGGACAGCCCCCACGTGGGACAGAGCTTATCAGTCTACAGTATTGCAACTCGGCACACGGCCGGCGGCGAAATATCTTCATAGAAAATGGCCTGATCACATTTGTCACCTTCTGCCTTAAAGGTTATAATATCACCAACAGCACGAAAATAATCCACCGCTACTTGCCACAAGAGATAAGTGAGCTGTTGGTCTATTACCTCTGGCTGGTATTACCCTTCTGTAATCAGATGAGGTTACTTGCTCTGAATTCTAAGGAGTTGGTCTCGCCATATCTCTGGGCTGCAAAGAACCCAACTGCAGGAACAACACCCGCTGCGGCAGCAGCTGCTGGAGCTGCAGCTACAGCTATGACTGCAGCAGTAGCAGCTGGATTAAAGAAGCCGGTTAGATTACCACATTGGGACAGCATTCATTTACGCAAGGTTCTACAGCATGAATTCCGGGCTTGCCTTGATACCACAGCAAACGTCGCACTCTGGCGCCATGCTGCAATTGCGATCTCACGGAAGCACTTGAACGGAGCCAAATTCAAGCGAGACTATGGCTCTGAGCCAGCCCCGACTTGGAGTATTGAGCAGACGGGTCATACAGCAATTGTGGCTGGAAATGTCTATGCCCGTGGCATTGAGGAGGCGCCAGGCCATGTGGCATCAGCTCGTGCTGAGTACAGAGCTCTTAGCCGAGCGTGGCACTCCTTCTTAGGCTTCAGTGTCTATATTAGCGCTTCCTCTGGCAAAAGCTTAAAGCGGTCTGCAGTGGAAGGTAATGATATAGATGGGAGAGCACAGTATAAGAGGACTCGTCTAAATGATCTTGATATTGAGGCTGAGATTCAACGGCGGGTTGAGCAAGAGCTACGCCTAAGGTATAATAGTTAGGCACAGTATATTTTCATTTTGTTTTTAGGGGAGGGGAGGGAATATAAATGTATTTAATAACACAATATACAGCACTGTATTAACTAGAGTGTTTTATTATCTTATATTTAATTTTAGATGATTCACAGTTGCTGCTCCAAGCTATAGAGCATTTTATGTACGAGTTATCATTTGCAAGAAGTGCAAATATTGTGTTTTGCCCAGCCATATTGATACCCATTTCGCCAGCAAGGCACATAAGTTAGGAAGGAGCGAACGCAGACGAATTGCAGATGAGGTGGCCGAAGTCAATGGTTTGATTGGGAATGAAGAGACGTTAGCACGGAGTGAGTTCCCATTCCCCGCCCCGACCAGCAAACCCATTTCCGCATTAGGGTTGCCCGAAGAGAATGCATTACAGTGCACGTTGCCAATAGCAGGTGAGCCATGTATATTTATATGTTGTACACCCCGTCAGATGAGAACGCATTGCATAGAGGAGCACGAATGGAAGAGCAAACAGAATGGAAGACCGAAGAAGGGCAAGCAACAGGATGTGCCGTGGAGAAGTGGCGTCCATTGCCAGCGGTTTTTTGTACAGGGACCCAAATCCCGGTTTTTTGAGGTCCAAGGGAAGGAGAGTCAGCCAAGTCCACAGGAGATGCGATCACGTACATACCAATTCCGCACCGCCAGGCGTGAGATGGAAGCCGCATTCCGCAGGGCCGAAGAGAAGGAGCGCCGGGAGATCAAGGAGGCCGACGAGCATCGTGAGCCCAATCCATGGTTGCGCCGCGTAGGATGGGCGGCCCATTTAGCAGGATTAGACCGAGGCGAAATACGAGAATGGGTGGAGATGCCGGACGACGACGAGCCGGAATTGCAAACGGTATGCAAGGCGTTTGATTGGATGATCCGAGAGGCACAATATATCACGGTGCAAGAGGTGGTTGGTCAGGCAGCATTATTCGAGGTGCATCGGAAGGAGGTCACGGAAGAAGCCCGAATGCCATTTGATAGTTGGATGGACATCACCACGGTTCGTAGTTATACGCAGATATGGCGACAGTTGTTGTGTTATGTGTTCCGTGCGGAGGGAGAAAAGCCCGAGGACCGGCCGGCATATAAATTGACAGAGCGGCAAAAGATCAGTATGCGCGGGTTGCAGGACGTTGTTCAAGAGTTCCAGGGTTGGAAGAATGAGCAATCATCCGTTGTAACGGGTGAGGAGGGCGAGGGCGCGGTCACGGACCAAGGAGAAGAGGGGGAGTTGGGGGAGGAAATTGGATCCACAAGGCGGTCGAGTGGGAACAGCGAAGGCGCGGTCACGGACCAAGGAGAAGAGGGAGAGTCGGATGAGGAAATTGCATTCATGAGGCGGATTCAAAGAGAGGTGTTGCGATTTTGCATTGATTTGTTGAATCATCCGTTGCAAGACAACGAATATAAGAGTGTCATCATCAGTGGGTTGGCGGTATTGGGCATCCGTGATGATGATGGGTGGTTGAATGCGGAGGATTACACATCCAAGTATTCCGCGGTTGCCAAGTTGGCACGTATGATGGTTGTACACGAGGGATATGAGCAGCGGCAGGAAGAGATCAATAGGAAGACGCAGGCGAACGAGAGGCAAGGGAACGGGTTGACAGCCGACCAGATTGGAGAGGCGGCGCGAAGTTATTTCCATCACATCCGGCGATTGACGTATCAGTTCATGACGATGGCCCATGACGGACGAGATCCCACACCGATGCAGTGGATTTACAAGGCGCGTTCATATGGGTTCAAGATCCGGTATACCACGACGGCCGAGGGTTGTATCCAGTGGGTGGGGGACAGCATTTTGTACCAGCAGATCCGGTTCAACATGGGCCAGGTCCGTTCGATGGTTCAGGGGTTGGTTCAGGAGGCACGCGAGGAGTTGTTTGGGAAGTTGATGATGATGGACAGCAGTGATGGGTTTGCCAGCGTACCCACCGACGCGCCACCCATCGATTGGGATCACATGGTGGATAATCCGTCCGAGAGTCGAGTTGGGTGGTCGTTTTTGGATGACGAACGGAGTCGATTTGCCGTGGACGGACAGTGGTGGTTGTACGAGCGAATGTATCACGAGCGGCGTTTGCGGGAGCAGTTCACGGACCAAGGCGAGGATGGCAGCCCACAGATCAGTGCCTAGGCTGCCATGACATATTAGGAAGGGGTAGGGCGATTCTAGGAGTTGTTGTTGTTGTTAATGCAGTTTTAAGGCGGATTACCCAGCCGTGCAACGGAAATATTAGGGGCGTGGTGGAAGAATACAGGACAGGGAGGAATCCGCAACATATTCATCGAGGATAGGTTGGTGGCGTTCGTCGTAGCATATCACAAGGGGTATCGGAGTGGTGGGAAAATCAAGATCATTCATCGATATTTGCCCTGGGAGGTGGGGTAGTTGTTGGTGTATTATTTGTGGTTAGTATTGCCATTCTATGAGAGGTTGCAGTTTGCGGCGACCGGAAAGCGGTGCAGCAGTCCATTTTTATGGGGTGATAGCGAGAAGAAGGATCATCGGCAATAGACGGGTCCAAAGAGGCGACCACGGGAGAGAGATAGGGAGAGGGGTCACGGAATAAGGCAGGAGACACAAGAAGAAGCGCCGCCACCCCATCCGCGTCGGTCCCACGATTGGACGTCAAAACGGATGAGAAAAATCATGCAAAGTGCAAGCAAGTTTTGGATTAGTGAGAAGATTCACATCAGCGCCCATGGAGGCCGGTTATGACAGTGACGATGACAACCCATTGGATTTGCAAGCGGGTCATAGTACCCAAGTTGCCGGATTGATTTACGGACGCGAGTTAATGGAAGGGTGACAGGAAAGGACAGGATCTTCACTGACTTTGGCAGGTCAGTCGTCTTGCGGCCTGGCCAGACCCAGCTCACGAGTCACGCATTAGACTCAACCACCCAAACCTAAAGCAAGAGCTCAGGACCCACTTACTTTTAAGCCACTAGGACCGGCCGGCCACCACACGACCCACCTCGGCAATCTTTGTCCTTTACCCCACACTTAGTTTGAGCCGCACTGTGAGATCTTTAGGCGGCTTATCCAAATAGCCTACGCACTTTATTCGCCTCCCTTATCGTTCAGCCAATAGGAGGACGTCTTGTGAGTTCTGGATTCTGACGGCTAAGCTGCAATCCATGTCACACCAGGATTGACAAAACACCGCCTTCTCCTTGGCCGCCGCTTCTTTGGATTGGCCCATATAGTCTTTTAAAAGCCGTAGCGGACACAGTGCGGTCGAGGATTCACTACTGTGTGTATTGATTGAAATGAAGTTGTGAAATTGGTGATGCAAGGATTATGTCATGCTTGGGGTGGCGATAAGGTTTTTGGCGCCATCTCGTCACAGCAACAACAGACTTGAAGTCGCAGAGCACCAGCCATACCAGCACCTCTTCATTTATCACTCAAGCAATGCTGGTAGTTAGGCTCCCCAACGAAACCGTACTTTCCCTCCTCGACGGTCGATTCGATCAAACAAATTCCTTTCCTCACCCTTTGTCGAAGTCACTCAGAGCAGCTCATAATGGGAGAAACAAATTGGTCACAAGACGTCTGCCTCGGTTGTGACCGGCAAACAGATGGCAAAGCCTATTGTGGAGAAGGCTGTCGTCTCGCCGAATATATGAGAACCATATCTCGGTGCAAGGCGAACTCACCTGCTTCTCATCAGGTCCCCATCTCGTCGCCTACACGATCAAGCAACAATTTCTACCTTCCCCCTGCGTGTGATTTCAGGCAGCAGAAGTCTTCGACCTCTGGGCAGGTTCAGCTACCTAAGGAGGTTCGCCGCGAACTCGATGCCTATGCAAGCTCCTTCGATCAATTTCGCCAGCATCGGAGACAATCTGGTACATGAAGCTAGGAGGGGAGCGTCCTCATCCACACCACTTTACGCAGAATATTGATCACATCGAGCAACGATTATCTGATTCGATGCTAAGATAATAACTCCTCTTGGCCAATTTGACCGGATGCGATGCTAGATATGCAACAGGGTCTGTGGAAAGGAGCCAAGTCCGGTATAACCCACAGTTGGCAAACGCCCCTACCGTTGAAGAGTCTTCGGGACGGCCAGTCCGTGCGTCAGCGACGATGGCATTGCGAAGCTAGTCAAGGAGATTGAGTCGCGCGAGAAGTGCCTCTGCACCCTCATTAATAATGCTGGTGTTTCGGGCAACACTTTAGAAACCGAGGCCAAGACCGCGGATGAGATGAAGAAGAATCTCTTCAACGCTGAGAACTCGACGTGTGATGACTGGTGCAGCACGTTCCGCACCAACGTCCCGCAACTGTTCTTCATGACGGCGGCTTTCCTCCCACTGCTCGAGAAGTCGTCAGAGGTCCACCACGGATATTCCGGAACCGTGATCAACATCTCTTCTATTTCTGGCATGGTTCAATCTTCTCAGCATCACTTTGGATATAACGCCAGCAAAGCCGCCGCCATCCAGCTGACTAAACTTCTTGCCTCAGAAGTCGCAAACAATGGACTGAAGGTGAAGATAAACAGCATAGCTCCCGGCATCTTCCCGAGCGAGATGACGGCCGGCGGGAGCGGCGAGGACCAAAAGAGCCACATCGATAAGGAGAAGTACTAGAAGCTGCCGGCAAGGCGTCCGGGTAAGGACGAAGACATGGCAGGAGCAGTCTCTTCGCAGCGGCGAATCAGTATTTGAACGGCCAGACTGTTGCGGTGGATGGCGGGTATCTATTGCATGCCGGCGCTTGAGTTCCAAGAAGAATCGGAGATGGCGGCAGTATTATTGTTTGGTGAGGTTTGGATAAAACAAATGTTACATCAAGAAATGACATAACCGGTACTAATCACGCATCTGATTAGATGTAGAGTAGATAGAAGTAGGTCGCTGTGCCACCGCTAACCCATTGGTGGAAGGGGAGAAATGCATCTGAGTAAAGGAAATGAGGGGAGTTCAAGGGGCAGCCAACTCATTCATTCCCTGTTGGGAGACACAATGCGCATGGGTAAATAGTTGATTTGGCCAGCGACGTGGCTGTATGGGACTCAGCACAAACTTTGCACTGGTACCGAAACGGTGGAGGGAGGGTTGGGGTTGGCTCATGATTTTTCTCGTAGCCGCAAGCCAAGGCTGTTCATAGTAATCTGAGAACTAGTTCGCACCACTATTTTCTGATAGTCCAACATTTGATAGTCAATCTCGGTGTACGCCTATAAGAGAATGCAGATGCTTAAGACCTCTTTTAGCAGCATGGGAGGTATCATCTGTTGGCCTAATGTTGATTTAGTACTAACTTATGTGCTTCTGTATATTTTACCTTTTTTATTTTTCGTAAAATATAAATTCATGTAAATTCTCCTTCTTCGATTTGATCTTCAGCAAAGGGCAGTGTGTCGGCTTTCCGAAAAGATGGTTTCCAAAGTCAATTATTACTGACGATGTTGCCTCGTATCTCACAGAAAGCGATGTTATATGCTCTCATATTCTCATACCTAGGACTTATAAATTAATAGCGAAAAAGTTATTGTGTAAAACAACCATTGACATAAAACCATATCCAACTTTACAAACTCTCATCCAATACTTCCCCAGCACAGCCTACCCTTCTTTGCCCGCGCTTCCCCCTCCTCCACTCTTCCACCTCCTCCTTCCCAATTTCCCTCAACCTCACCACACACGGTGTCTTCCCAGTCTTAACCCCCTCCTCGACCTGCCTCCCACGCTCTGCACGCAAAACCGAATACCTCGCCGTAAGAACGGTAACCCTAATAACCCCCAACCTCAGATCGTCCGGGCCCCCATCACACTCCCCGTCGCCTAGGTCGCCCATCCACGCCCGCAACTCAGTGGCATAAAGCTTCTTGACGGCATCGCGCCCGAGCATCTCCACCATCCCGCTAAGACTCGCCCATTCGCCCTCGGCGTCCATAAAAGAAACGTTCACGTGGGGGTCGGAGGCGAGGTCGGACATCTTGCCTGAGTCGGTGTTGGTGTGGAAGAGGAGGTCTGCGCCGTTATTTTCCTGAGTGCCTTTATTAGCACATTACATGCATCTATTTCTATACTCCCTTCGATCTCGGATAGTTCTCGACTTCGCTGAAAAGATGACGTAGAAAAGGAGGACCCACTGTACCAGCAAGTGCCATGCATCGACTCATCAGCATCCCCGAGTTCGCATTGCGTGTTGTAAGCATTCCATATTTATGTGTCTGGATGAAAGTGGTCAGTGCCACAACCTTGTCGGACAGGTTGGTGTTGTCGACGTTGCGCTCTTTGTAGGGATCGGCGTGGTGATAGGTCGGGGTAGTTGGTGCGCTCATATTTCGGGAAGAACAAAGAGCTGAAGGTGCTGCAAGAGTTGTTTATGGCAAAGATGTCGAAGATTTGTTTTGGGTTGTTCTAAATTGTCATCGATTATTTTGGTATCGTCGGTGGTTGTGTTGTTGTGTGATGTGCGGTATGAGATGAAAAAGCTAGATGAGCTAGATATGCCACAGGCAAAATTGATTGGGTCAATTTTGATGCAAAAGCATGAACATATAGGATGAAGAGTATGAGAGACAATTTAGGGCAGTATATATATACAAAATGGCGCTTCCCGAGTCCTTGACGTCACCACTCTGTTCTATCATGGCTTCGCTTCGTTTGCGAATCACGTGAGATTTTTTAATGTGTTCAGCGCTTTATATTCTGCCATTAGCTCAGCCTCCCGTGGGTTTGAAGTGGCACCCTGCACTGTTGAGGCTTAGATTTCATGGCTCTGACTTATACAAATGACGAATCACCACGAAATTAAGAGCAAGGCGCTCCTAATATGGTAAGGCGGCCAACTTCGGTGCAATTTACTACAAAATCTCTATTCTCAGGTCCGCGAGCCTATCGTGGCGCCGGTGCTGCAGCTGGACGCTTCGCGATGAATGTGACTGAAGCGACAAACCAAGTCGAGTCGGTCGAGTGCTCTCCTTATCCACCACGCACAGGCCATGGCCTCACACACCAAATACGTCTTCCTCTTAGGGAGACTCTTTGGCGAGCGGATTGAGGAGATTAAATAGCACGCTGTCTTTGAAGCTGACATACAATAAGTAGACAACGTTTCAAAAGTAATAAATAGAGAATTAGCCAGAACACGTATGACGCCTTCTGGACGGAGAGTGAGCCAGTCTTCCACTCATATGATTCTGGTGCCAATATCGACATTGAATTCAGCGAAGGTCCGCAGAGCCTTGGACGAGAGACTCGACTGCAACCGCGTGAAGACTCTGATGCCGAGGCCGATGCTGACGCGGGGAGCGATGAGGCAAGCGCTGCTGTCGGTGACGAAAGTCAGCCTCGACCTCTGAGAGGGGGAGAGCAATCCGAGGGACGACAATCCCATCGGTGGTGTACAAGATGAGTGGCCGCTGGACCCGAACTCATCCCCTAATGGTGTCAGCCCGTCAGAGTACAACCCATCAGGGCTGTACGCTGAAGGGTTGACACAGCTGGCCACGGAGGGCTTGACGAGAAGTATAAACTCGATCACATCAGACAGTATCTCATACACCCTGGCGGTCGACCTGAACTGCCTCGATGCCGACGAAACTGGAGAGAAGTCAGCGGTTTCCTTTCTTGCGGACCGCAACATGGTGCAGCGGGAACATGGGTCATCACAGTCGACGTCGGGGATTACATTCTACCCCTTAGCTTTTCATCCAGCGTATGGACATTTCATGTTGCCAGGGCCGCCCCGTTCCCTGCAGGATCATATCTTTGCGGTGATGAAGGACATCATGAGCTTCCAGAACGACAGGGCGGACGTGCTGTTGGGCGACTACTTCCAGGCGTACAGCAACATCATGCAGTCGATCCGCTGCAATCCCTAGGATCTCCTCGTAACGCAGGGGATTGCCACGGCGGCGCTGACGTTGCCCGAGTCGGCGGTTAAAAGATCAGCGCGCGTACGGACTACAGCAATGTCTACTTCGGCGAATGCATGGCTCTGCTACGCCGGGCGACCCTGACGCGTCGCAACCGTTCGCGCGGAACGGACGGTAAAGCGAAAGCTCAGGGTGATCGACTAAGGGTGCGAGATTCCGTTCACACGGATCCCTCCGATAGCATAGTGGAGGAGGGGTTCACCGCACATTTGGCAACCTTCCCGGCACTTTGACAATGACAATAATGATATTTGTCTTATGACGTATGATGTAGGTCCTACCCTACAGTCATAAGTTAAGTTAAGTTAATTTTATTTGTAAGCTTCTCGCTATATGCTATAAGCTATCCTAATTGTTCAAAGTGTTGGCCATCGCTCCCGAGCTTTAAAACTCCTCAGTCGCAATTGATCGAGCCCGAGATGTCCAGCATTGCTGCCTTCATCTCCGACGCCTTCTCATCTATCCTCATCCCGAACTTCCCCTTTGTCCTCCTTCGGCTTCCATCTCAATTTCTTGCTGTGGTTGAAGTCTTCCGGTCGCTTTCACAAACTGTATAACAGCTTTGATCGCCGTAATTTCTGGCTTCCATTGATCCCGGTTGCCGTCAACATGCCTTCCAGTTCGTCTCCCGATGCGTCCACTCCATCCTCCTAATGCATACGACAGATCACTTCGTCGATCGCCAAGCACTTGTTGCAATTCCTGTCTAGGGCTATCCCACCGCGAGCAGTGGAATAGAAAGTGCGATACCGTTTCAGCCTCAGCTCCACATGAACATGCGGCTGATACAGCCCTGTGAGTTCGGGCCATGTAATCGTTCCATCCTCCTCGGCCACAAGCGCTTCAGCTTCGAGTAGAAAGCGCGTGCAAGGCTGCGCCCGGGTTGTTTGAGTGAGGGCCGCTAGTGCCATTTCAAAGTCAAGTGGCTGTGCCCGGGCTTTGGGAAGTTAACCTGGGCACAGGGTCGGGACGTGAGTTCGCGGGAGCAAAGGTTGGGGAATATAAGAATATAATGCTAGGCGCCGTTGCGGTTCGAACGCACTCTTCAGAATCTCAGAATCTCTGTCGATGGTGTTACTGTGGAGTTATGTGCGTCGTAGTTTGGTGAGGGCTGTCACATTAGTGTTTGTTGCCAGGGTGTGACGCGTGCGCGATAATAATGTAAAGGTGGGGGGTTGAGGCGGAGCCGCAGACTGTGACGATCCCATTGTAGCAGTAGCCGCGGCTAGTCTCCATTCCAGAAGAAGCAGCAGCAGCAGCAGTAGTCGATTATCAAAACAGCGGCAGGAGCAGCTGCCGCGGGTGCCAGACCCAGACCTCCTCGCCTCCCGGGCGCAGGCAGAAGCCGCTGTCCCGAGACAATGAGCACGTGCCACGCTCGCAGGTACCCAAAGGACACGCTTATTGTATAGGACTACGACCACTATGGGACTATGGAGGTAGTGTCGTGCATGTCGTGCGTGTGCGCGCGTGTGCTAACCCCCCTCTCTCCCACTCCCTTTTTTCCCCCTCGTTTCATGGTGTACGTTTTATGGTAAGCTGGCCCGTGCGCGATCCACACCATTAACCTTTCAGCACGGGCCATATTTGTGGAGATACGACATAAAACGAGTGGGGTATTAGTACAGTAGGCTGAACTGCTGTATTGAGATATTGCATTATCATCGACTCGCCAGCCAGCCACAGAGAAGGCCCATCAAGATTTGCTCCTAGATGCCTCGCCCACCCGCCTGCACGTAAAGACACTTGATCACCTCCTTCGAAGCTAATAGAGCTGAACTTAGGCTGGACCAGCTAAAATGAGGACGAGAAAATGAGAGGAGACGTGGACTTTGCCCAGCTTGCATGGGACACGATGCCAAACGGCATTGTAAATACTGCACCAATCGTAGTGGTACGTTCAGTGACAAAGCAGTTGACAAGTCAATCCACAACTTCATGTGGTGAAACTGGGATCAGCGCGACAGAATTTGTGCCTAGTTGCGCAGCTGATCCAGAATTTGGAAATGTGAATGGACTGGGGAAGGGTACCGTTTGGGTTGGGATCGCAACAGGCTCCCATTAACAAACATCTAAAACCCACGTGGGTAAATCTCCTCTCTCACCGTAACTCTCTTACCAGAAAGAGCGCTAGATAGGGGTAGCTCAAACCAATTGGCAGGTTGGGATTTTCCTCTTCGTTAGGAAAAGGAGCCTCACATAAGTGGTAGGCGGTTAAATGGTAGCGGAAGTGTTTTCATATAGAGTACATCATATGCAAATTCGATCAGTATAGCGTCATTTATCATAACTTGGGTGACATTTAGACAGTTAACGTCAAAATTATGATGCCATTGCCGCTGCGTTCAATTTATTCGCTGAAGGCTACGTTTGAAAACTATAATCTCATGGCCCGCTGCATTCATTTACTGAAAACAGAATATCGTCTCCTAAACCTTAGGCCTAGGCCAATGAAACCTTTCAAATTCTCTCGAACGTGGAAGATTAGACACTAAACGGTGGACTACACGTCTTAAAGCAACGTGGCTCTGCACAACCTGCGTTGTTAAAGATCTAGAGCGCCTTGATTTTATCCATTAGGTCAACTGGAATACTCCGCTTAGACGTCAAGCTTTAATAGTAATTGCTAACCTTTATTTTACTCCCTACAACGACATGATAAGGGGTGGGGTCTTAACAATGACCAGACGATAGCATGGGACGGGACAAGGGACGGGATGACAAGGGACGGGATGACAAGGGACGGGATGACAAGGGACGGGATCATCATTGGCCGGAAGAGGTCTGGGCCCTGGAAAAAGCTGTAGGGTAAGCCTCCTGCTAACACGTCGATCTGTCGATCTGTTTAGCTTGACGAAAGTAAATCTAAATCTCTTGATGGTTGCAGCAGAGTTTTCCATGGATTTCTTAGTTACACTTCATTTCGGGTACATAGATCATCCGAAAAACATTGAGGAGCCTAAGTTGGTGCTTAGGCTTACGCGGTGCTTCGGAGGTACGGGCTAACTTCACAACCTAAACCAGGTCTAACAAAGGTAGCCTTCTTAGCCGACTGCGCCCATCGTGGTTGGCCACGGTCTAAGCTCAAAGGCCGTCTCAGTTGCGTTAGGTGCAACCCCCGTTCAACAAGTGCGCCGAAAATACGGTTCTAGTGACGTAGCCTGTCATGACCCCGTCCGTACGGGAGTGTCTGGCACATGCGAAGGTCTAGAACCTCGAGATGCGGCATTAGAGCTAGTAAAGCGGCGACTCCAGGGAAGTTATTACCATAGGTCGCTATTAGATCTGTATAGCGACCACAAATTTGGAACCAAACCAGACCATGGTCCGGTCTGGGGTCGGTCCCCCATGGCGCAGCCTACTCTCGACGCTCGCTGTCTGCAAATCGAAATCACGAATCAGCAATGCTGCTCCAAACAACCAGACGCCCGGACATCCGAGTTTTAGGTGGTGTGTCGGTAGATCTAGTAAGGTGGTAGTAGTGAGCTGGGAGGGAGAGGTGAAGAAAGTGGAGGAGCTGGTAGGTGGGAGGTAGGATGGAGGTACGCTCTGTTTTCTAACTTGTCGCAATAGTGCACTTGAAGCGATCCGATGCTCCTCTCTAGGAAAACACGCTTGAAAGACCACTAATTTTTTCTGCCTTGCTAGTTTGCACATGACTGTAAAGCCACGCCCGATCTAACTAGCGATCAACGGATCGACAGATCGACAGATCCCTACCTAGTACTCGTACTCTCTTACTCTTACTACCCCGGCATCTACCGTTGCCACTTCTAAATGCACCATGCATGCCAGCCAGTAAGTCTGGTTGAATGCTACTGTGATATGATTGTGCTATAGACTTCATGTTCTCTTACCTCATTTTACGTAGTTTATTTTTCTAGTACCTGATGAGCTATGTCCAGAATTCTCCAATCCCCTTCGCTTCCATAGTCATTCTTCGACTAGTGACAGTGACTACGAATGTAACAATAGCAGCTGTTGTATGTAGTGATGTAATGTCGCCCAATGTAGCTTCCTTAACGTTATAAATCGTTGTGCATGGAGGCGATCATTTTTTTGTCCCTCACCAACCACTCCACAAGTCATCACCATCACAGTCTTCTTAAAGCTTCAATTTACATTTCAAACTCGTAGAAACAATGAAGATCTACCAATTCTTTACCTATCTCGCACTTTTCGGCACAGCTGTGTTGGCTGGCCCACATTTCCAATCGGAACCAACACGGAAAATCGATGATAGCGGGGCCTTGGTTGTCACTTTTGACGAGGCAGGGCTTGGCAACACCGTCCCCTCTATCGATTATACACTTTCAGCCGATGTGAGCGCCTTGTTCGGATGCTTCAACAAAGGCGGCAACCACCCCCAGGCCTCCAACAAAGAGACCGTCAGTACCACCATCACTACTTTAGACACATTCCCAGTGAAAAATGGCCGCGTCCGGGATTCCATAAGCAGCGGTCCTCCTAGCTCTGGCACGTTCAGCTGCCCGCGTGGCCAGACCCTTCGTCTTGCAGAGGTCTCGTACACTGAGATCGTTCTCACCGACACGACAAATGACATCACTGCACCTGTGCCAGACGTGTCCCGGGTATTTATACCAGGAGTCTAAGGTTTGTTTGGCATAGCTATGGAGGGTTGTAGAACGTCTAAGAAACACAAAAACATAACGACTAGTCTAAGTATCTTAATGTTTTGGGAAAAACAAGGGTTGTTAAAAAGTACACTTTGTAATCTTTTATTCTTCCTTCCTTCTGTTAGATAGCAACTAAGTAGTAAGAACAAAAAATGGAATTACTTTAGTAGGACTTTAGCACTATAATATGCCTATAGGTCTATAACTACTACCAACAAGTTGTGAATAATTTGGGGGCTGCTACTATAAAATTGATTGATTGATTGATTTACTATGTAAGCTTCTCGCGACTAAGGCTATAAGCTACTTGCTGGCGCACGTCACATTCAGGTTATGACATGACCTGGTTGGTTTTAGGACAGTTGATAGTGCGTGCACGGACCCGTTTCTCAAGGTTATCATAATCCTAGCGATCCCTTCCTACAGGGGCATAGCTACCCTAGCCTTGTATTTCATGCAATCCCTCTTCAGCTTCCTCCTCAAAGGTATGTACCTTCTTCGTTAAGGCCACTGTACAGGCTAGATATATAAAGCTCTCTGTCTTGCCTTGTTTCGAATTCCCTTTAGGTTCGCTGACTTAGAGCCCTCTGAGATATCGTTCTACTATCTTCTTTTTGCATCCCGCACTTAGTGTGTCGCTACACTTTGTACTCTTCACAATGTCTACTGCATATGCGATTAAAGGAATTCCAGTAAGCGATGGCGAACCTATTCCCACCAGGAAGGAAGTTAGCGCCTGGTACGAGGACCCTGAGAACACACTCCAGGTGTCTCTCTTCGTTCAGGCATTCACCGCATTTCAAGAAATGGACATCAAAAAGCCTCTGTCTTATTACCAGATTGCAGGTCGGTCTTCAATAGATGCGCCAATTGTGGTGACTTCGGCTTAGCTAAACTACCAGGAATCCACGGGTTACCAGTAGTTCCATGACCAAAGACTACAGGTCCCGCAGAGCCCCGCCCTAATTGGTACTGTAGCCACAACAGGATACTATTTCCAACTTGGCATCGACCGTACATGCTGCTGTTTGAGGTATTTGTTCTTTTCGTTCTTATTTCACACTTCGCAGCTGACTCGCCTTCTCAAGCAACGCGTTTATGAAGAAATGATCAAGCTCATTGAGAAAGAAGTTGATTCTGCCAATCAAGAGACTTGGAAAGCGGCGGCAAGGGTTTGGCGTCTTCCATACTGGGATTGGGCAGAGCACCAGCGTTACCTCGACAATTACGGACTTCCTCAGATCTGCACCGTAGAAAAGATAAGGATTGTCCCTTTCAGCTCAGATCTTCAGAACCCTCAGCCAACAGCAGAGGTGGACAATCCTCTTTTAAAATTCACTAACCCTACCGGTAAACATTCGGAGACCAACAGTCTATGGGAAAATTTCGAATCGAGGCAGAATTAGTAAGTGATCTACCTGCTGTGGCCGACTATGTATAGTGCTCTAACTCAAGAGAATCAGTGGCGTGAGACCAAAGCAACTAGTCGGCAAAAAAACAGATGACCCTGCCAGAGCTTGGGTAGACGGCGTGCAAGACGCAAATGCTGTCAATACTGCAATGCAAGGCAACATCAACGTCTCAAATCCCCAAGGAGGACTGATATCCATCGGCTCCATCGGCGATCTGTATCATCGCTTGGTCAGCCGTGATTACTTCACTTCTTGGCAGGCGTTTGCATCCACATATCTGTTCAGAGCTAAGCTCACAGACTACCTATCCGTCGAGTTCATTCACAACAGTCTTCATATACGCCTTTCTTGTGACTTCTTCGCGATGACCAACATGGCTTTTCTCAAACCTGTGCGAAGTATTCTGCTGACTCCCCTTAGACTCTCGTCCTTGGAGATTTGATATCCACTTTTGGGCATACGATGACCCCGATGACCCGATGATGTGGCGGCTTTTGATCCAATATTCTGGCTTCACCATTGGTGATTTCCCATAGTATATATTCAAACCTTTAGACTGACTGATAATAGGAATGTTGATCGCCAGGTTGCAATATTCCAGGCTTATAATCCAACGCTGTGGTTCAATGATATTCCGCAGGCGGAATTTGCGAAGCCAACAGACCCACTGTATCCCTTTCAATATGACACAGATGGGAATTATTGGTCATCCGAGATGTGCAGAGACTGGAAGAGGCTGAGCTACGATTACGATATACCGGCGCAAAGGTCTTCAGGAGGAGTCCCATCTCTGCTTGCCTTGTCCGCAGAGACTGAAGATACCAATCGATCTTCATTCAACCTGATGCTGAATGGCCGGTATGGACATACTAGGAAGGCCCTCCAGGCTGCAACTGAAATCAATGGGCGAGAGAATGATTACATCATCAATATCATTTATGATCGGTGAGTGTTACCAATCGACTTTTTGAACCCCTAAATTCCACCATTTCTTTCATACCTTGGAGAAACGACTCAACTAACCTACTCTCAAGCTACGCCCTAAATGGCAAAGCCTACACCACCTACTTCTTCCTCGGGGATCTGCCGGCAGGAGCCACAACGAAAATGACGGATCAAGTCCGCTCGCAGGCACGGAACTGCATTGGTTCTATGTACACGTTCAGCAGCAATCTTGAGGTCCGAGAAGGCGAACACTGCGGTAACTGCGTTGACCAGAGAGCGGCCGGTCTCCTGTCCGGCGCCCAGATTCCTATCACTGGTATGCTGCTCAGCGTCGCAAAGGATACGAGCACCCCTGAGCTGAGCTCATTGGAGCCCGATGGAGTGCAGACATACTTAGATCAGCAATTACAGTGGCTTGCCTTTGACGTGAGTAATCTCATCCCGTTCATAAGCAACCCCTACGACCAGTTGACAATGACGCTTACCTCGTTTCTGAAAAGAATACCACAGGAGCTCGCCTTGACATTTCGGAATCTCTTCCGAGGACGAGGATCTTTGTCATGAAAGGCAATGTGGATCATCATCTGAACGATGACACCAAGCTTTGTCATTATCTTGACTACGAAGCTTTGTGGAGTGTCAGTAGAGACAAAGATGGAGGTGCCAAGAGTGACGAGCATTTGAACAGTGTCATGCCAACTAACTCGTAGTTTTCCCCAATCACGTGGTGAATGGGTTTACTCGAATAAGGCTTGGCCGTTTTTCCGTCGGTTATGACAAGAAATATTGTTCAGTATTGAAATTTTAATAATTCAAGTTCGTTCTACAAAATGACAGTTTCCGTGTGCTTAACAATCAATGTGTGACAAAACAGGCTGCTGCTAGGAAGCACAAATGGCTACCTTCATTTTTGGCGGCGCCTGTACCGTGATTGTTGTTATATTAATTAGCTTCTTGCACTAAGCTATAAGCTATCCAAATTCTGCCAGTATTGGCCCTTTTCCAAGTTCAAAATAGAAGACCCCTTAAGTGTCTGTCTACCGTGTTTGATCACACTCCCCGAGTGCTCTCCTTCATCTGCTTCCTCAATTGATAGCTGTAACATATCCAACTATCGCAAGCGCCAAACTGTCCACCTCCCTAGCTTTTTTTGCCGTTGTCGCCTATAGAGAATTTATCACTTGTATATCACAAATTGAGCTGGTCCAACCTTCAATTTCACCACAGTCCTTCCATCAGTGTTTCTCTGCACGCTTGTAACCTGCGCTCCATTTGGGAACATGCAACTTAGACTATCCCCTGCTTGATGGAGCTGACTATCCACCGTGACCCATGCCTCCCTTTCCTCATCTGCGTCTGTATTGATAACACAGAGCAATTCCACGTTATCAAATATCCTTGACCAAGCAACAAGGCTCTTCATCTTATCTTCTCCCATTTTAACCGGGTACCCAAAATCTGCCCCGTTGCCCGAGATCTCGCGGAGGTACTGCCTTCCGCGCCTTAGCGCAATTTCGTTCCATCTAATCGCCGCAATCTCACCAAGGGCCTTGAACGTAGCCCCCGATTCGTTGAAGAAATGCCTATTGCGAGAGCGAAAAGCGCCGAAACCGCCCCCAAACATAGCCTCGCGGATATACTGATCATCAGAATGGCCAGCCATGTCCTTTCCACCCTGGCCATCGAAACTCTGCTCGCTGCCGTAGTATATGCATGGAATACCTAGCGTACAGAGATTCATTGCCATCGCGCTCAGGATGAGTCTCTCGCCGTCGCCTTCAGAGCAGAACCGAGCTTTGGGCTTACCGGAGCGCCAGATCTGGTCGTGGTCATCGATCATGGTGATCACTTTATTGCGGAACCACGTATGAGAGCCCTTGTTTAGGTACAGTGCATTACGAAAAAGGTCAAAATAGCCCTGGGGCGACGAATACCCCTTCGGCAAATTCCAAAGCTGTTCCTGTACTCCGCCGATCCCGAGCGCTGCGTCGATGCCGGTAACTTCGACCGTCTCAAAAGCACGGTTGCCCGCAATTTCGCCCATGATCAGAAATTTGTCCTTCTTAAGCGACTGCGTAAATTCGTGGATGACAGAGGCGAAGTACCGTGTTGGTCCGTCGCCCATGTGCTTAACAGTGTCGATGCGGAAGCCGTCGATGTCTGCGTATGCGATCCAGTATTTGTATACCTGACATAGGGTTTGCAAAGCAGGTGTCGCCGTAAAATCCTCGGCGTTGTTAGCACCAAGCGAGATGTCTTTTAAGTCGTAGAAGTCACCGTCGAGATACTCAGGCGCGGTATCCCAATGGTTACTATTATTGCCAATCTTGCCCTTGGTCGTGAAATTTTCTGCAGGTTGCAATTCAGCAGGCCACACTGCGCCATCGGGGAATGCATCGGGATGCACTGTTGTATCAACCGCCCCCATTGGGATGGTAGGGTTTCTTTGCGAGTCGTAGTAGCCTGCAACCTCATAATCTCTTCCTGAATACGTTGGTTCGCCATCCTTATACGCAAAGACGTCCCCGCTATGGTTGAGGATGATGTCCAGCAGTACATAAATGCCCTGCCTATGCGCCATCCGTACTAGCTCCAGCAGGTCCTCCCTGCTGCCAAATCGAGAGTCGACGTCTAGAAAATTCTGTACCCCATACCCATGATAGGTCTCCAGCCCCCGGACCTGCTTGAAGATGGGCCCTATCCAGAGTGCCGTGACACCTAATCGCTTGAGGTAGCCTAGCTTGCTAGTCACTCCTTTCAAATTGCCGCCAACAAACCTGCTTCCGGCATCGAGCCAGGCATTCCTGTGGAATTCATCGACGATGGCATTACCGCTGTCCTGAGGTTCGTAGCGAGGCGTGTTCCGCCCTCTCACTGATTGGCAATCAATATCTATGTAGGCGGACTCTTGGTCATCTGAGAACCGGTCCGGCAGTAGGAAGTAGAGCACTTGATCCTCCCATGCGACCGGAGAGGGGTGGAACTCTTTATCCCGCTGGTCTATCACGGACTGGACTCCGGCATCATGGATGCTTCTAATTCCCGGCGTCGCCATAGTCGGTTTAGAAGCCTCGAAGGTACATCAACAGATGTGGAATGTCAAGAGACACCTGCGGTAATAGAATAGTTTGCTAGAAACGGGATTACCAAGTGATTTGAAAACCGTGGCATTAAATTAGGTGTAAGATTTATATACAGATCATTTCTGTAAGGTCGCAGAGCCTTCTAGAGCCGTGACGGAACCTTTACGGAATCTTTGCGAAGACCCTTCGCAAGGAGCCCTACGCACAGATTACGTAGTGTGTGAAGTCAGAGGAGGTGGTGATGATGATAATTTGAGAAGTTCCCTTGGAAAGCTCCGCGACCAATTCCATCCATCAGCATCAGCTCACAATAATCAGGCTTTTGGATACGGTAGAGGTCTAGAACTTGACGTCTGCATTCCTAAGGAGTGCGTCGGGAATTGCCATATGCATTGTATCTGTTTGTATTACAGCTGTAGTTTCTCCACGAAACTAACTGCTTGTGAGACCAGACTGCTAGATCGAGATAGCCTTGTTTCCATGCATGTTGAACCTCCGGCATGATTCTAAGCTACGATACTCTTTTCTAACTGTCAATTTTTGACAGTCACAAGATGCTGTTTCTCTGCGCGCCTGGAATTGGCCGAACATCTGCAGGGGATCCAGGAATGGCTATGGTTTTCGAGCCCATTCCCCCCCAGATGATGAGAGCCGCACGCAAAAGTCGTCAAATGAAGAATGACGGAAAATCCCGCCCATACAACCCACCCTTGGCCTCATCATGATTAACGCGGTTACTAGCGTGAACCCTGAAGCCTTTGTGACATTAGCCGCATCTGCCGTTCTATAAATAGAGTGGCATAGGGCTGAATCGAAATGTCTTGCCAAGCCTTGCAGACCTTCGGATCGAGACTTAATGCTACTGTTAATAGTGACGCAATAAGTCGGGCTTCTAGTGTAAATTTCACGCAAGATGTCATCCTCTACCCATAATCATGTCGTCCGAGAGTGTTTCTAGATACCTAGCTTTCATGTGATAATTAACCCTACGTAATATCGGGACAATCGCGGAGTTTTTAATTGATCAACTGTTAAGGGTTCAACGATTTCAAGCCATACTGTCACTAAAGCTTAAATTTGATACATTCATTTTGTGTAGAGGAATAAACCTGTCACTGCACGTCATCTAAAAGCCATTCATTATAACGGGGCCGATCACAACTTCGACTAACAGAAGCGACGTAAAGCTACGTGATGCGCGATCAACAGATCGACTAATCGACAGCAGGCTTGACCGCGGCTTGTTCCGGAGCCCCGCAGCCTACTGACTAATCCCAATCCCTACCACTATTAGTAAGATGGCCTAACAACTTAAGGCTACTAGTTATTAACGCGTGCACGGACGATTTCTTGTGCAAGCATCGGGCGCCGCGCACGGACATTTTGTTGAGAATGTGACGTATCCCGAGGCAGACTGTCCTAGTAGTAGGCGGACGACGAGCTCCCACCTCTACGTGGTGTCCGCTGGGAACTAGAAACACTGCGGCTATCTCTGAGTGCCAAGAGGAGTTCAAACGGGCTTGAGGGGTGGCGTGGTGGTGAAGATGGATTTTGGGCTGGTTCAGTTTTACGCGGCGTGGCCAGATCCTCAAGTCGAGAAATAGGCAACAGGACCCCTCAGGAGCGCAGTTTGGGCACGATATTACAACCCTGATATACGACTACAACTACGAGTGGGTCCGACACACACAGCCTATGTTGGTCCCTCCATGTGGAGGGGGATGGTGGAGTTGTGCACCGCCAGTCTGGCCTGACCACAAGTTACTAATCAAACGAGGGACGACAGTAATAGCTAAGGATTTTATACCAAAGAGTGGCCATGAAGAAAGCTGTTAACGCGCTGTCGATCAAACGTATTGATCTTCCCTGTAAGATCGAGTCACGTGCTTGTTCAATTGTGGGACTGGTCGGGCAATTCTTGACCGTATAGTCGACCTTGGGACCTTAAAAATCTTACTGGCAACACTTGCAGTTTCAGAGGGGTTTGCTGCTAGCCATTCACAGGCATTTGATAGAGGAGTCCCTTCCATTAAATGAATTACATTTAATTTCTATATAAAATACTATGGACGGGAATGCTGAGGGTTTTGGTGAGGAGTAGCGGTGAACATATGCACGTTGTGAGTTGGCGCACTTGCTTCCACATTTAAGCGAGTTGGCGCACTTGCATCCACCCACGGTTAGTTCTAACTACATACATTTGTTCTGGTGGTCGTGTTGTTGTACGAGCGCACGGTGGTTCGCGAGAACGCACACTTCGCTTTTGCCAACCGCCTGGAGGCGGTTGGTTTGGAAACCAACGATTATACCACAAGTAGACAGAATGACAAAAAAAATGCACTTGCAAGGCTAAAGTTTTGTTCAGCTCCAAGGAGAATGAGCGACTGCTGTTATCAATGTTCGGCACCGAGGCGCTTTAGACATGGTGGCTCTCGCTAATGTCTTCAAGAATAACATCAGTCGCCTTCTCACTGATCATGAAGATGGGAAGGATGATAAAGAAACCTGGAATGCGTGGGAAGACGGATGCATCAACGACGCGCAGGTTGCTCACGCCATGAACACGAAAGCGAGAATCAAGAACCGCTTTGGGGTCTCCGTCCGGTCCAATAGGACAGCTGCATGACGCATGATGACCCCAGGCCTCATTCATGATGAACTGTTTCACCTGCTGAATAGAAGCCACATCACGGCCAGGCAATTGCTCTTCAAGAGGCCCAGTGACGGTCTGTGGGACCTCGTCCATGATGCGGCGCGCGAAGCGGACGCCTTCGGCAATGGCGCGGAGATCTCGCTCGGATGCCTGAGTCTCGGCCGGGCTCGAGGCAAAGTAGTTGAAATTGATATCAGGCATGTCTTGTGAATCGGCTGAGGTGAGCATAACAGTTCCGTCCTGGTTATGCGTGTGAGCCTTGAGTACGGCCCACGTGAAATGTCTCTTGTCGGAGATGGTGCGTTCTGAATACCCAGGATAGTAGCCCCGGAAGAACGCAGGGCCACCGAATATGAATAGATCAGGGTCAACATCGGCATCTCTAGACTTCTTCACTATGCCAACGGTGAGTCCATTCGATAGATAGGGTCCACGCTGTTCGTTGTACTCTTCAAGGCATGGGTCGCCAGGCTGTCCGAACGTGCATTTTTCTATGATTGGGAAGTCACCCTGTATTTTGGTGACGACGGGAATCTCGTAGCGGTCCTGGAGATTGGTTCCAACGCCCTGCATATCTTTAACAACACGAATCCCAAACTTCTCTAACTCGTCTTTCGGACCGACACCGCTCAACTTGAGGAGTTGCGGTGTGTTGAAAGCTCCAGCGGCAAGGATGACTTCTCGAGAGACGAGGACGCGCCGCTTGCTGCCGGCGGCGGATGAACCTGACCGGGGATCGGCCTTATACAAACTGTTTCCTTCGAGAAACTCGACACCAATGGCCTTCGGCCTGGTATTGAGGCCAGAATTCTCCTCGAAAAGCACACGGGTAGCAAGGCAGCCTGTCCTGATTTCTAACGGAAACTTCTTAGCAGTATCTACAAGAAAGTCGCGAGTGCCGCTTCGCTTTCCCTGACTCATGGACAGAGGTAGTTGATAGATGCCTTCAGTCATATCCCGACGAGGATCAATGGAATTCATGTCCTGCAGCAGGAGTCTACCTAGTTGGATAATTGGCTGTGAGATCAGGTCAAGGATACTATGCCCCATGGCCGCCGCAGCAGCGCCGATGATGGAGAGGATCTTAGAGTCTCCAAGTGCCAGTTTGACATCGGCGCGATTTGTACCAAGCCACCCAGTGAAGCCGTGACCAGAGGTATCGTTTAGACGATACTCACAGCGCTCTAGGCGCTGGAAGTACTGGCGCATATTCTCTGGATCCCACGAACTGTCGCCGGTGAGTTGGGCGATGTTTGCCCAATCACTCTCGTGGGGGTAGATAGTGATCATGGCACTGTGTGCTGAACAGCCACCAAGAGTTCCTGCGCGAGGGTAGAGGATTCCTTTCGGCTTTGATCCGCTGGGTGGATTCAATCCGACATAAGTAGTCCCTAAGGGTGTTTCCCAGGTCATTTTGGAGTCATTTTGGGCGACATTTTCGTCGCCGTAATGTTTGACGAAATAGTCCCAGCGCATCTTCTCGTCCTCTGTGGATCTGGCATGGAAGGCTGGAATCTGCTGATTGATATTGGATCCTTGATCATCTCCTGCTTCGAGCAAGAGAACTTTATGGCCGTTACGGGCGAGATTAGCGGCTAATGGTCCACCTCCGGCGCCTGAGCCGACGACGACGTACTCGTAACCATCGGTGTCGACTTCCTTCTCAGGTAGCGCTTCACCATGTGCAGCTATGGAGCTTACAGTTGCCTCTGGTACGTGGGTTGTGGAATACTCACTCATGGCCGGATGCGTGAACTCGGGCGTTTCTATTTGACGAGTCGGATATCTTCAGGTTTGGTGTGCAAGGGTGCTTTGTAACCTTGTAGCACTTGGCGAACGAGGCAGATTGATAATTAACAATCATACAATGAGAAGTCATACTATTTATACGTCAATATCGTCTGATGATGTCATTTATTACTACGTTAACACTTTTTTAAGGGGATAGAATATAATTATTTCACCAGCTTTATTTTGGAGTACTATTGGTGGCGCGTAGATCGACTGAGTACCATGTCCTCCCGGATTTGGATCGTATGGAGGCCAGCCGAGCGATGGTAAGGAGTCTCTTTCTCCACCCCATGCGTTTCTTTAGTTAACCCCTAGCGTTCCAGCACAAGCTTACCAAACCAGGAGAAAGTTATACGTATAACTACTAGGTCTTGTGGTGATGAGGTATACTACGTGGAGGCTCGAAAACTGAAGAATCGCATTGACGATTCATTCAGCCTTATGTAGGCTGGGAGCCCATGACGACCATTTGCAGGTACAGTGACATGGGTAAGGAGAAGTTGTCTGGCTCATCTCGATCTGTGGGCGCTGTGGTACATCTCGATAGTTACGCAGTGCGGTTCTATCTACATACGGCCAACTGGCATTAGATCTTAGTCTCGATCTGCAAAGAGAATTTCTCTGCGAAGGAGTAGGCTAATTTTGAACTAGAGGATAATGTGGCGGACGTAGAGGATGAGAAGGAGCTGATTGCCATGGCTAAGCAGAGCAACCACACGTACCGCACCTTCGACCACGCATATGCGGGAAGAAGCACGCCCACCATGAACGAATTACTGCATCGGAGCTACCGAGCGTTAGAGAGCTAGCAGGCATTCTTCCGGTTTGACCATGTCCTGCAGAGAAAGCGTCTACGAGGCGCTTTCGAGACGCTCTCGCTACGAATCCCAATGCATCTATGTGTGGCGAGGTTCAAAGGAAGGGGCCGTATTCTAAGGAACACCTAGAGGCGGTTGCTTGTAGGTTATATAACATGCCTCAAATGAAGCTACGAAACCCTGTCAGCGGGATGGTCTGCTTGCCATGATAGGCCCTCACCCAGCCGAGCAGGTGGTGCTGGCAATGGGAACAGGGTCCGGGAAGACGTTGGTGTTCATGGTTGGGGCATCTGTAGCGGATGCTCGAACTACAATACTCGTCCTCCCTGTGGTTGCTCTCCGTGGCGACATGTTGGACCGCTGCCGTCGAGTAGGCATCTAGCCACTATCTGGAGTATTGATCGTAGGGATTCAGCGTCGCTCGTCATCATGTCAGCCGAGGTAGTTTGCACCGAGAGCTTTCTCGAGTATGCGCATCGGCTTGTCAGCCGTCAGCAGGTTGACCGGATAGTTATTGATAAATGTCATCTCATCATCACAGCCAACGAATACCGTGCATGCATGTCACAGCTTGGGTGGTATGTCCGGCAGGTCAGGACTCAAACGGTCTGGCTGGCTGACAGCTACGCTTCCCCCAGTCATGCAGGATGACTTTATTGAGCAGAATAAGCTAGTGCGGCCTAGGATTATTCGGGAGTCAACAGACTGACTGGTCTCCCCTTTGCCGACTTCCACTTTCACGCCTTTCACTCTATCTGCTCCTGCACTTCCTTCTGGGCTTGTAGATCTTGTGCTTCTTCTACAGTAAGTAATCCTCCAAGGCTAACACGTCCTTTTTTAACCCTCCGGCGTTTTCTAAAGGCCACCCTTCTGATGATCTCCCTTGGGAGGGAGACCATCGCCCAACAAAACAGCCTCATCTACACTGTTCGGACAGACCTAGCAGAAGTCAAAGCAGAACAGCAGAACAGCAGAACCTAGAAAGCCAAATTACGTAGCCGATCTATGTATTTGAATGCCTATTCCCGGAGCTCGAAACTTCTGACAGGCTTCCAGCGGGTATCCAGCGGTATCCAGAATACAACGATTTTTACGTCATTCACTCAAAGTTGGGATTTAAACCGGCGCCGTAGGCGCCGGTCGACAATACTCATGCATGACATATTCTCTTCTGCATCACCATAACTTAGGCTTAATGGGTCCTAACAAGACTGTAGTGGGGAATGCAAGGAGGAAATTCACAGAAGATTGGCGAACGGCCTGGGTACTTAGTGGGGTTGTTATCGATTAGGGCGTTGTATGATGTGAGAGGTGTAAATAGTAAACAATGAATCAGAAGGAACAAATATAATTTCCCATAAAAGACCAGGAATTACCAGCCAAAAAAAGGCTAATACTAACGGACATAAGAGACCCCCCAATATCGCCAAGCAACGTTTCCTTTCCCTCTCATTCTCCCGCTATCCCAAATCAAATCAAAATACTGACCGCCGTCCTCTCCGGATCCAGGACCTGGTACTTAACATTCCTATCATCCATCTCGTCCGAGTACGCCTCAAATACTCCGCCCAAAGTCACAAGATCATCGTACAGCTGCAACGCCGCCTCCTTAACATGGGCCTGTTCCGCCCCGTCGACCCCTTCCGTGCTCTTCGCCACGCTTAATGCGTACTCAAACAGCGTCTCTTGCTCCGCTACTTGCATACTTAGCAGGTATGGCAAATGGGTGGTCATTAGCCACTCCCGTGGATGGTTAACTGGGAGCGAGGCGATGAGCTCTTTTTCAGTGTATTTCTCAAGCGCCGCGATGGTCTTGGGCAAAGGCGCGTACAAAGAGGCTGGCTTGTTTGGAATGAAAGCCTGGTAGTAGTTCTGCAGGTAATTGACAGCGGTGTGTTGGGGCGATGCGATATGGATGCACATAACAACCGCATCGACTAGCTCATCAAATGTGTTAAGGTCCGGGAAACTCTTCATATTTCCGCTGGACGTTCCGCGCATTTCAGAGGTCCAGGTAATGAGCGAGGAGTCGGAAGCGACGGAAGCGTCGTCGAGATAGAACAGCTTGAGGACTGAAGAGACAAATTTATGCAGTACCTGCCACATGAGGCTGATATATTTGCCATAGACGTAGTTCTTGAATTTAGAGTCTGTTAGATCCTTGAGAGCAAAGCCTCGGTGCTCGAGCAATGCGGGGACATAGTTGGCTTTCCAGTCGAAGTTTTCGTATTCGTGGCGGATGAAGGAGTATGTTTGTGCCTCGGTGATGCCGTTGATTTCGACGATGATGGAGGGAATGAGAGTGGAGCGAGCGCCGGCGTTGATGGTTAGTGTCTTGAGCCAGTGAGGCATAAGAATCTTGTAGACTGGGTGGTCGCGTCGAAAGGAACGGTGTGCGGCTACGATTACGACTTCTTCAACAAGATGGCAGTTGGTGAGGTGGACGGTAATCTCGTGGCGTGTCCAGTCTGAGCTTTGGGCGCAGGTTTTGGCGTAGCGCCAGGGCCAGTCGCTTTCTTCTGATTTGATGGAGTCAGATGGTGCGTGACGATTGTTAAAGACAGTTACTGAGTTCTCCATGGATCCTTTGTAGTCAATTATGATAGCGAGAGGGTGGAGCTTGCCCTGCGGGGTCAGTTGCAGCAGCGTCACCGAGGCACAGCCAAATCGTGTCCCGTCTTTGGACTTTAACTCTGCATCAGCAGGAGCATCCACAGCAGCTCGGTAGTAACTATTATCTTGCATGTAGAGTGATCCGTCTTTGATAACATTGATCATAGCATCCTTGGATTGAGCCTTCGCTTCCTCGATAAACTTTTCCACCCAATCGTTGCTTGCAGCTTGAATAGTCACTGGGTTGGCGCCCGTAAATGACTGTTGTGCAAAGACGGCATCTGTGTACCAGTCGGAACGCTCTCCGATGTTTGGTTCCGTATAAATGTCTTTCTTTTCCTTCAACAAGATTCTGTTGCGACCCTCGATCGAGGCAATTGTAGCACCCTCGGGATGATCGTGGTACCAATCCACAACCTCGTCTGGGATAACTTGAAAGAGCAAGCTCCCTGTATCTAGCAACCTGGAGAAGTCAAAGAGTTGACTGAGATCTAATGCACCTTTGACTTTTCCAACAATATTTGGGGTCATATACAAGTGTGGTGGGTAGAGGTCAGATCCTGGTTCCTGGAATGTGTAGAGAAGTTTTCGCTCTTCAAAGTTTCTATCCTGGGGGACCGATGCCTCGAAGCCCGCCATATCAAAATAGGACTCGAATCTTAAAATTTTGGTTAGCAAGGTCGTGGAAATGCTATGAAATATGGACTTTACCTCTTCTGGATGCGTAGAAAGACTTCTGTCATTGCCCTTGTCGTGGCACTTGCAGTAGTTCTGGGAATTTTGCTGGGTGGAAAATGTAAAGGGGCTATCAAGCCATTAGGTCCCAGCTTCACATCTTGGCGAGGTAGGATCCTGTTCTGGACGAGGGAGTTCGAGAAGATGCCTTGATTGAAGTGAATGATGGGACGACGCTCTGAGGGAGCGTCATGAGCAGCTTCATGTAAAGCATGATCTTTCAATATTGCGTGAAGCATATTGAAGAAAGATTGGCGAATCTTATTTCGGGCTGTTGATAAGAAAGATCCCATTTAAGCGGAAGGTGAACGAATTGGAGCTTGGTCAAATAGTTTGCAAGAAATGAGAATACTTGCGACACCTCTGTTCTTTAATAAATGTCGGCCCCTAACTACCTTATCTTGCTGTGTGACTATTTGTTGACATGTGAAATGAAACTGCTGAGATTGAACCGGCTCTTACCTCATGTGGCTTACGTCGCCTGGCAGTGATCTTGTCAAGTATATGTTGCCATCTAACTACTCATGTAAGGTAGTGAAGTTTCTGTACACAAATCTACGATGATGACAGATCTAGAGCCACGAGTTTAAAAAGAAAAATTTCACAATTCATTTAAGTGTGGAGAGCTTAAAATGGTTCTCCGCTTCAATTTCACAATCCTTCAGTCCAGCTATGTTCACTGCTATGCCAAGTGACCAATGGCATAGATCTTCGCTGCGTCGCTGGCCGCATCATCGGTTGCATCCTGCATAGGTCACAATCTTTTACTACTATTTCATAGTAGTGCAAGGACAAGTGGTTTGACGTTTTCAGTCGCAGACGCCACTGGCTAGGCTGGGATTATGATCAGCCGGGAAGTGGGGCACATTAGGGTTGAGTAAGCCCCGCTCAAACTTAATGTCGATGAGTGGATCGGTCGATCTGACGCAAGCAAACGTTAATCCCACGACGGTCGAATCGCTTAGCATTGTATCTTTTCCATGAGACTAAATCGCAACGGTATCTAATCCCAGTGGTCATGATGAGGTAAGTGTTGTCAATTGTGATTTTAGTTATTGATACAACGAATACATCAAACTTTCAGCTTGCTTAATTGGCAGGAAAGTTTGAAATTGTCGATCCTTCCCTTAACAGTTGATTTATTGAAAACTCCGCGAGTAACGTAACGCACGGTGTAGTCGGCCACACCGGGTAGTCGGTCAAGAAATTCATTCCACTCTACTTGATCTGGTTCTACGTGCCACACACTCCTCCAATTCCAACTCCGAGTCGCTCAAATTGCTCTCGACCTCCTCCTCTTCAACTTCCTCTTCTACTTCTTCAATTGGCCGCTTGCGTGGTCTTCCACGTGGTCTTTTCTCTACTGACTTCAACTCCGCCTCGCGTACAATTTTCAACACTTCCTCAGTACTAAATACAAATTCGCTCTGCAATTTGATTCTCTTGCCCTTAGTTCTTTTCTTCCTTGTCTCGAGCAACTCCTTGTACTCTTTCACCTCCTTCCGAAGGATGGTGAGCTCAGCATTCTGACTTTCAACTAGCCTAGTCATTCTCTTTGCATAACGCCGAGTTGGTGAAGCTGGAGAGTTACTGCTCGCCATGCTTGAATTGAATACAGAATTTGCATGTCTTAGTTCAGTTCCATCTGGAGGAGAACTTCGAAGTACTGAGAGGTCTAGATTAGTAAGAGTAGTTGGGTTTTGAGGTGTAGAAGGTGGTATTGTAAGTAGAAGTGGAAGGTTGGCTAGCACCCTTTGTGAATTAAAGGGTATTAAGCCTGCTCCTTTCCACCCACTCTTAATGTTTTGAGCCGTGAGGCCCTTCTCTCGTATATGCTGAAAGATTTCAACCCAATCGGAGCGCTTGATTCGCCTTATTCCTGCTCGAGTATACCGATCTACTTCCTGAGCATGAAATCGCTTGAGAGGCCCATACACCCCAACATCAAGCGGCTGAAGTAGATGAGAGCAATGAGGAGGTAGAATAAGAAGGTCGATATTATTCTCAATACAAAGTGCAATCATATTACCAGTAATATGACTAGAATGACCATCCATAATTAACATTCTTGGTCGATTTCCCGACTTTTTGCGTGATTCAGGCTCAAACACCTTACGCAACCACTCAAATCCATGACTGTTTGAGGTCCAGCCACTATTGCTTGTTGAGAAGTGCCAGTTTAAGGGCGTATCCTTTGAAATCCAGCTTGTATTCGTGTTCTGAGCCTTAAATATAATCATAGGCGGTAAAGCATTATGAGCCCCATCAATACACTCAAGAACAGTTATCCATTCCTGCTTTCCAGCAGTAACCTTCCAATTAGATTTCTGGGTAGAATCAACAATTATACGCGTAGATTGAGTCTCTCCAACTGCAAATCCTGTCTCATCCATATTATAAATGTAGCATAGCTCATACTTTTGCTTATCAATTCGTGCCTTAAACGCGTTAAACCAGGCTAAAATCTTCTCAGGAGTAGCCTCCTTATGGCGTGCAGACTCTAAGTGTCTTGAGTAGACTCCCTTTAAGGTCGGATGTCGTTTTAGGAACCATTGAAGCCAATTGTAGCCTATAGGAGTAGGATTTGACTGAAGGGTGGTTTCGGAAGACGCGACTTGTACGCGACGCGCCCGAATTTCAACAGCCATTTCCTTAATCAATGAAGGAGTTGCAGGAAAACCTGTAGCAGTAAGACGTGTAATCAATCGTACTAATGTATTCTCTTCAGCGTTTGAAAGAGCCTGTTCAATTTCATGAGCTTCATTACGCGTTTTCCTTCCAGCCATTCTATCAGTATGAGTTGACCTCGGAACTTCAAAGTGTTCTGCAGCACTTCTAATTGATGTAAATTCCTTTGATTGAAGTGCAATAATAGCCCTTTGGATCTTTTCTTCGATTTGGGTCCGTGTAAATGGTAGTTGAAAGCTCATAATGAAAGTTATTAAGAAGTGAAGAGGGTAGTGGCATTATTTTGACCGACTACCCGGTGTGGCCGACTACACCGTGCGTTACGTTATCGATATTACATAGCGGTTTCCAAATTTATACATCTCTTACCTATTCTTACATCTAGCCGTTATTACTAGTTTGAGAACCTCCAGTTTAGGGGCGTATAAGCTGGAATCCAAGTGGAATTCGTGTATTTGGCCTTAAAAAATGATTTATAGCGGAATACTATCAACTGCTACGTTAACGCATTTAATTGCTGCTATCCATTCTTGTTGACTTACAACAACCTTCCAGCTTCACGATTCTTATATAATAACTAACGCTTGAGACAACTGACTCACGCCGACGGCAAAGCCAGACTAGTCCATGTTATAAATATGTTCTAGAGGGTACTTATGCTACACGATAAGATCTGTAACCGCGTCAAACTATTGTCGTTGCCATTGTAATTAGCTGCGTGAAACATGCGAGTTCGAGCTGATGAGTCCAGATACTACAAGGTTCGGAATGACGAGCTTTAAATTGTTCAAGCCCGGAATATTGGTTGAAAGTTAGGAGATGTCATATGCGAAAGTTGAAGGCGTTGGCGACGGATTTCTTTGGCCATTTCCATAAGTAATTTCGGCAATGCAGGATAACCAGACGTGTAACCCTTGGTAGAACAGTACGTTCTTCTGCTTTGGAGAGATTCTGTTGCGATTCACGGCCGCGAAATTCGTCCATTCATACGCGCTTGTATTGTACAGGTGGGAATGGAGCTTTGAACGTATCTACAACCTTTTGTAAGTCAGGGAAGAGCCTGTTAGATTCTTATTTTTGCTTTTAACACCGTTTTGCTTTGTACTATCACTCATATGGGATAGTTAGAAGTTGAAGTTGTACGATACCGGATCGGTGACCCGGTACGTAGTACACCTCGTACGCGGTGAATTACGTTATTTTGCGGCTTCAGCGGAACCTAATGTCGTATACCATCCTTGGTGCTGGTTTCAGCGAACAGTTTCTTCCAAGGCCCGTCTAGATCTAACGCTAATAGAAACCTAGAGCGATGATGCTAGCTAGAGTAATATGAACTGGAAATTTGACTGATACAATGGGGTTGAGGATGTTAAATTTCTGAGTCTGACGTGCAGGATGATGGATAGCGTCAGCATTGCGTCACAAACCATCATGCTAGTTCCTCAAAATGCCATCGTCATATCGACTCTTCCATCTCTAACTAAATCACGTTCTATGGCGGCAACAACATGATGCGTGTTAGTGATTGGTTCATCCCGACGATGCAATGCGATTCGATCGACGCAAACATCGGCAATCCGGTGGTTTGATTGAAGGAATGATATGGAGCTGCAGTCGATGAATGCATCAAGTTAGCAGTGACGAGGTCATTTTAGCGGTTGAAGAGGCTACTAGACCCGCCACGAAGCTGAGCCTATATATTTTTATCCCCCCGCAAATCACCTCAACCACGTCAACTCTACCCTCAATCTAAACTATATCTAAACTATAAGATTTAACGTACTTCGACCGCCAGACCCTTAATTAAAGTTTGACATTTCTATCAAATTGGATTTCGATACAATCGAGGATGCCCACAACAGATGTATTATATCAGCCGAGCTTCACAACAACATCAGATGCTCTACCGTCCTTTGTCTCACCATTGGGTCTTCTCTGGAACGATGTAAAACTATTCTTTAAGATCTATACAACGATTCCAGGAGTTGTTTTGCCACTTCGTCCATGTCTCTCGCATAAACTAGACGAGTTGTCTTGGACAGCCGGGAATTTGAGAGATATTACATTCCATGTAGTACTCATCGGTTTGCAGCTAATTTTTCTTGCGTCGATACCATTGTGTTTCATCTTTCCCGTGCCGTTCGGGGTCTTTTCATTGTACTTTATCGGCTTCCTAATTCTAAATTATGTCATCTGCATCCCGATCAACGGCCAAGCAGGAATTATATTTCGAGCATCCCCGAAGCCAGGTATTCCAGTCACAGGCAATGGTGAGAAGTGGATATTCATCAACGGTGTTTCCGTGGGGTAGATACGTCCAGTTAGGCCCTCGAAGCGTAGAAATGCTGACAATGTTTGTAGGCACCACTGGCTCCAGAATAACATTCAGCGACTGGCCAATACATTTCGACGCCAGATTATTGCAGTTCATAATCCAACGTATGTTCTTTCTAAAGTCTCTTCTAGTGAGGAGGAGCATTCCACAGCCAGATTTAACATGATTTACAGCTGCGGAATCATCTTCGATTTGATCCAATGTCTTATCGAGCGAGACTTTTCCTACAACACCGACGACGTTCGCCAAGCCTATGCACTTGTTAAAGGGGAGCTTGTGAACTCATCAAATAACAAGGTTATCCTGATCGTGCATAGTCAAGGTGCCATCGAAGGTGGTATGATCATTGATTGGCTTCTTTCTGATTTACCAGAGCACAAACTGTCTAAACTCGAAGTCTACACCTTCGGTAATGCCGCCAACCACTTCAATAATCCTGTCCGTAGGTCCGCAGATGACATAGATGGACCAGAGGACTATTATCGGGCTATTCCCTATATTGAGCATTACGCAAACAGCGGAGACTTCGTCTCTAGATTCGGCGTCCTTAACTACACTAGGAAGGGCAGGGACCAGAAAGAAAACAGATTCGTGGGGAAGGTATTCGAAAGGGAGGGCCGCGGGCATATGTTTTGCCAGCATTACTTAGACACCATGTTTGTGATGGAGGGCGATAGGGTTGCAGAGCATAATTCGTTCATGGATTCAGTTGCAAGGGTCGACAGACACAATAGCGAGTAAGTCTACAAATATTGGAGCCTGTGCCGCTAGCTGATAAAAGCATTACTATTTTCAGCCCTGAATATTTTAAGAAAACCGAAGGACGAACGATCAGGTCTATGAGCCGACTCTGGGAATACAGGAACGGTGAAGCCCCTTCAGAAGAAGGGGGCCCAGGCCCTCCTTAAAATCTGCAATCAACTTTGGCTAGTGGCAGAATTGAAGATGTCAAGAGGCTGTTGGATGAACGCTTCAGTTCTGTGGCGAAAGAAGATTTCATATGGCTTAGGGAGCTTCGAGAACACGGCTACGAAACAGAGGAAATTGCGCAATTACTTTTGACCGAGCAGAACGACTCGCCCTGGATCTACTTTGAGCCTAGAGATCTTCCGAGAGAAGCTATAATCCCCGACCATCATGAAGCTTTTTGTGTTCATAAGGGTGGACAGGAAGTAAGACACGAAATTAAGTCAATCTCCAGTACAACAAATATGGACAGGACAGATCATCAGTTGTCATGGACACCAGACAATGAGAGCTTGATGTATATAGAAGAGTTATGTGGAATTGCTGGGGTTGTTCCTAACACTCGCGATCTTAGCCAGGGGGTCGACTCGGTGAAATTCGTAGAAGAAGATGGCACATTAATGGCGTCAGTATCATTCCGCTCAGATCATCACTTAGGCGGCAAGGCCGAGGAAGAATATGAGTTGGCTGGTCATAATGACAGAGTTCTGGCCAGTGTTTCAGTACAGCACAGTAGCTGCATTCTTCAAGCGCTAGGAAATTTGTGCAGCGCCATTGCACATGCACAAAGAAGTGGAATTTGTTGTAATTCCTTCACCGTCCTACAATTTAACTCTATCTTACCTGCTAGAGAGGTCATTGAACTCTGTCATATAAGAGTATCAGCGGTATTTGACCTATATTCAAAATTCACATCTTTTATAGCGAGACTTGGGGTTGAAGGTGGGAACACTCAACAAATGATGCTAGATGCATTGGAATCTGGGAAGAGTATATTTCAAGAAACAACGCTATCTTCTTTCGGAGCGACATTCGAAGGAATACTTGATTATTACGCTTTGGCAGTACAGTTTCTCAGCCTGGGTTTCTCTTCCTATATTAAAGCCCATGTTGGCGCAATACGACCATTTTTCCTTGATACATCTCTAAGCGTCATAAAATTGTTCGCATTACAGGACTGGGAAAGGCAACCGCCACGACTGACAGCCTCTTTGTATCGACTTACGTGCTTAGACGACATGAGTCAGAATCCTGTGCTGGTTTTCGGAGAAGGCCGGTCCAGGGAACAGAAGACCCAAGGGTCATACGATTTGCTGGCCTCTCCAGAAGACTTGGTGGATACTTGGGGTCCAGGTCAATTTGTCACAAGTAGTACCACGGCAGGAACACAAAATTTGACCGCTATTATGATAGGTGGTGGAGTTGTCAAACCAACGGCGGAGAAGAACATGGTCCTACATTGGAGCAATGATGTTGAACCGCGCCACAAATTCTTGGTACACTTCAGCACGACAGAGAAGGTCTTGATCGCAGGAGGTGTTGAGGTCAATAGGGCCTGCCGATTAAACAGGATTGAGAGGTGGTCTTCATTTACAAGGTCGCTGAAAAACCTGGGTACGAGTGCTGATTATTGGAAATTCACAGAGTTTCAAGCGGGAGTGGCAGTAATGGGTCAACAGTTCGCTGGCGGACAATTGTAGTTCAACAAGACTTGGACATGGCATCCAGGGAATAGTTTGAAACGGTAGCACTTGAGCTTAATTACTGACGAGTTCCCATTTAGCGAGTTGGACCGACCATATGGTCTTCAAGTAAGCGTTTGCACAGGTGTTGCCCGAAGAGTACCGCTTCGGTTGTTGTTGGCTGATACCATGCCAACATTTGCGGAAAACCTTGCCCTACCATCGTCTGGTTGGATAACATTACGACAGCAAGGGATCATCCAAGCATTGGAGCAAGGTAGCCTGAAACAGTGGTACGAGGGACTGCGCAACCTGCCAAACTCCCAAGACCTCCAGATGTTGACCCTGAGGCTTATAAGGTATATATTGCTTGTGCTCCGTGACACGGGGATCGACCGAGACCACAAAACATTTTTGATTGCATGCCCGCAAGGTGACGCCGCTGGGCAACCAATATCAATGTGTCTACCTGTACCTTGTGAGAATGCTAGCTCGTGGGTTAAAATTCTTACGGACTCGGAGAATTGTGCCACTTTCGCATGGATGACAAATCTTTGTTTGGAATCTCAAGAGCACAAATGCCAGCAAACACACCCCTGGCACTGCCCATCACTTGACACAGCTGTACAGCAATTACGCCCACCAAAGGAACCTATCATCATGCCATCACAAGCTTGGAACCTTGAGGTCGATAGTCTATATTGGATCGGAAAGCCCGAATCTGGACTTCAAGCGAGGGTGGTGAAATCAGCAAAGTCTCCTTTTCCCAGACTTTACATATCAAAAAGTGCTGTTCCAGAGAAAATGCGAGCGAGACTGGGAACTATGAGCAGACTTTTTGGGCCGAAAATGGACCGCTTGAGAGAGAAGCAGATTGAAACATGGCCCGCTGAAGATGTCCTTATACTATCTCAACCGAGCAGCACAGTCTCTCTCTCTTTTGCATCATGACCCAGGAACCTACCTGAGACGGTATTCCTGAAGCCGAGCCAGCCTTTGTTTTCCACGTACGCCCAGTGGATTGAGCCGCGGCTGGCCGGTCGGGCCAGCACAGCCTGGCCGCCAAGCAGCGTGATCACATGCCCGGACGAGTCGGTGCGAATGTGTCAGTTGAGAATTCATCGAGGACTGACGACTTGGGTTGTATTGATGTGGGAGCTAGGCTAGCCATATATACAGGTACACAGGGCCTTGTGAGACAGAATACGTGGCCTGAAACATACACCCTGATTCCATCTGACACCCCCCCTCAGGGCAGGTATTTGAGTATATATGGCCTGGACTATACCCTTGGTTCTATCTGACAGAAATGAAGGTGGGGCTGGGCTAGAAGACCGAGGGCTGAGGTCGGCAGCAATGGGTTCAAGGCTTCGGATGCACGACGCCTCCTCCAGGAAGGCTTCTTCTATGCAGGAGGGGAATCAGGCTACACCAAGCCATTTGAACGCAGAGAGCGCCCTAAGCAATGCCTCAATTGCCAGGAAGTAACTAGTCATAGAGCTTATCAATGCACCAAGCTGCAAGTCTGCGGAAAATGCGCCAAAGAAGGTCACCACCACAACAATTGTACAGAGAGTATTGCGAAATGCGTCCCATGTGGAGGCCCCCATGAATCGTTCAGTAGGAACTGCCGGAAGCTCTACCCGACTCATGAGTAGAACAATCCACATGATCCAACTAAACGTTAGAAAACAAGATACTGTACTTGAAAGCCTAATGAATGACGAAGAAATTCAAGACGCTACTGTACTAGCTATCCAAGAGCCCTGCGCCCAAAAAACTAATGACCGCCTACTAACAACACCGATGAGCCACCATAAATGGATCAAGATGGTCCCCTCGATCTGTAGGGAAGGCAGATGGCCTATTAGGAGTATGCTCTGGGTAAACAAGGACGTCGAAGCGGAACAAGTGGCAATACAATCCCCAGACATGACAGCAGCAATCATCCAGCTGCCAGAACGGTTGGTTCTGGTAGTCTCGGTCTATGTACCAGGGATTGACCCCCAGGCTTTGAGAGACACATGTACCAACCTGCAAAACACTATCCTAGAGGTGAGAAGAAAGTCGAACATAGTGGTAGAAGTAGCAGTGGTAGGAGATTTCAACCGACATGACCAACTGTGGGGGGAGACAACGTAGCGATGGAGAGACAGGGAGAAGCCGATCCAATCATCGATTTGATGACTGAGTTCACACTTAGCAGTCTCCTTCGCCGTGGAACCAAACATGGAGAGGGGGGGACTACGAAACAACAATTGACCTGGTTCTTGTATCGGAGGAGCTAAAGGATGCGACCATCAAATGCGCAGCACATGGAACAGAACATGGGTCAGACCACCGTATGATTGAGACAATTTTCGACGTCTCAGTCCCTATACCGAGACCCCAAGAAAGCCTCCTCCTGAAGAATGCCCCATGGAAGGAGATTAACGCTAGAATAACAAGCTCGCTAGGCTACCCATTAGGGGGCTCAGTGCAGCAGAAGACAGATAGACTGATGGCCGCAGTCTTGGAGGCAGTCCATGCACTAACACCCAGGGCCAAGCCATCACCATACGCAAAAAGGTGGTGGACGTCCGATCTAACACAGCTGCGCCGCATATACACGTATTGGAGGAACCGCGCACGAGCTAAACGACGTGCTGGAAGGACGGTAGTAGACCTAGAGGAGACGGCAACGAGTGCAGCTAAGCAATATCATGACGCTATCCGCCAACAGAAGAAGAAGCACTGGAACGAGTTTCTGGCGGACAACGACAACATCTGGCAAGCAGCCAAGTACCTTAAGTCTAGCAACGAATCGGCTTTTGGGAAAGTCCACAACTGGTCAAGTCAGACGGGACGACTACAGCTGACCATACAGAGCAAGCAGAGGAACTACTAACCAAATTCTTCCCGCCACTACCAGATGACATCGACGATGAAGGCGCGAAACCGCAAAGAGCCCCTATAGTGATGCCAGCTATCACTCTAGAGGAAGTCGAACGACAGCTCTTTTCCGCAAAGTCATGGAAAGCACCGGGAGAAGATGGCGTACCAGCAATAGTGTGGAAGGAGACATGGCCAGCGGTTAAACACCACGTATTAGAGTTATTCCGGACCTCCCTCGAGGAGGGAGCCCTGCCTGATCAATGGCGACATGCAAAAATCATTCCCCTTAAGAAAATGGGAAAGGAAGACTACACGATTGCAAAGGCATGGAGACCAATCTCACTACTTGCCACCCTAGGCAAGATCCTAGAGTCTGTGGTTGCAGAGAGGATCTCTCATGTAGTTGAGACATACGGCCTTCTCCCAACCAACCATTTTGGTGCGCGTAAGCAACGATCAGCAGAGCAGGCACTACTGCTCCTGCAGGAAGAAATATATGCAGCATGGAGAGGTCGCAAGATCGTGAGTCTAATCAGTTTCGACGTCAAAGGAGCATACAACGGAGTATGCAAGGAGAGGTTGATCCAGAGGATGAGAGCGCGAGGCATGCCAGAAGAACTGTGCCGATGGACGGAAGCCTTCTGTTCAGACCGCACAGCGTCGATTCAGATCAACGGGCAAGGCTCCGAATTGCGAAACCTACCTCAGGCAGGCCTACCTCAGGGCTCACCCCTCTCTCCAATTCTCTTTCTCTTCTTTAACGCAGACTTGGTGCAGAGGCGCATTGACAGCCACGGAGGCGCGATAGCCTTCGTTGATGATTTCATGGCTTGGGTCACAGGGTCAACGGCGGAGAGCAACCGGGAAGGCATTGAAGCAGTCATCAACGACGCACTAGATTGGGAGAGGAGAAGCGGTGCAACATTTGAGGCGGAGAAGACGGCAATTGTTCATTTCACTCGCAAGGCTTACAAGGCCGACTTAGATCCGTTTACCATTAAAGGACAGGTGGTTCGACCGAGGAATAGCATCAAGATCCTTGGTGTGATCATGGACACCAAGCTCAAATACAAGGAACACATTGCGAGAGCAGCCTCTAAAGGGCTCGAAGCGGTGATGGAACTAAGGCGGCTTAGAGGCTTATCACCACTCACGGCACGGCAACTATTCACGTCCACCGTCGCTCCAGTGGTAGACTACGCGTCTAACGTCTGGATGCACGAAATTAAACCTAGAACGGCATGTGCTATCAACAGGGTCCAGAGAATTGGGGCGCAGTCAATCGTGGGGACCTATAGCACAGTAGCAACGAGCATAGCAGAGGCAGAAGCCCACATTGCCACCGCGCAGGACAGGTTCTGGAGAAGAGCGGTCAAGCTCTGGACAGACATGCAGACACTCCCTGAAACAAACCCCCTTCACAGTGTTACCTCACGGATGCGGCGGAAGTTTAAACGATTCTACCTATCGCCCTTCCACCTGGTGGCGGACGCGCTAAAAGACATTCATATGGACAGCCTCGAAACTATTAACCCATTCACTCTCGCACCATGGGAAAAGCGCACACAAACAATCACAGACGAGGCAGCAACACAACTAGCCCACGGAGGTGCGATGCGGACACTCGCATCGCAGTCAGTAGCACCGCACGGAATGGAGTAGTCGGAATAGGCGGAGAATTTGAGATCCAGGCGTCTCCAAAAAGTGACCTAACTGCAGAGACCTTCTCCTTTACACTCGGCACAAGGACTGACCAGAACCCGTAATCGGGAGAGCTGTCAGCAATGGCGACTGCCTTGAGTCGGCTACCGAGGCTCAGATAGCGCAACATCGTATTGCTGACGAGGAGCAAGTCAGCCGCGCTCACAATTAGACAGCCCCGGCAACAATCTGGCCAAGAGCAAGTCCGTCGTTTCTACGAGGCCGTTAGAGCGTTGCGGCGAGAAGGAAACACGATGAGAGTCGTGTGGCTCCCGTCATGCGAGGAGAGCGAACTCCTGAAGCTAGCAAAAGAGAAAGCGAAGGCAGTGACCCAACAAGGAGCGACGCCACAGATGCAACTACCCAATATGCGGTCAACAACCCTCAGGATTGCAAGAGCTTAATTAATGAGCTCTTTGACGTCACTACCATTCCAATGGTTGGCCGCCCCGACATTGCTGCGCCAAATGTGGTGACTTCATGCTGCTGACTCAAATGTGCTGACATTGTACGCCTTAGACGGTTAAAATCTGAGCCACACCGCTTTTTGAGCGGGTGAGGCGGCGCCCAGTTGGGTCATTTCTTTGAATGTGATCAACTAGCGACCCTGGGAGAATAGATTTCTATCTGCTGTAAGTGACTAGTTTGATGTGAAGGGAAAATATACACTCACGTTTAAAGCTATGAGAGATGCTAGCTGTTCATCGAGTCTGATTGTGTTGTCCGGAGGTAAATACTTTTTAGCACTTTGATCCAGTCGAAGAGTGAAATTTACGGCAAAAGTCTTAGCAGGGACTCCGTGGTTCCATATTCTGTGGAATCCACGCTCAGGATCAGAATTCGTGCATTTCTGTAAGTAATGAAAGGCATGAAAACGAAATCCATGGCCAGATTCACTTGGGAAAATCTAATATAAATAAGACCTTTATGCCTTCTTACTGTAATAAATATAAAGAGTACTTACCTCAACTTTGAAGCTAATATCTACCAAAGGGCCAACTGCTGCATCCACAGTGGCAACTGGGAGCGTTCGAGTGACCGTGATGGCTCGACGCGTACTTAGTTTTACATCGTCGGGAACGTATCCTAATGTCTTCGTTTTTGATTGCCAACGCCAACTGTTATACCCTATCAGAATGTCTTTAGTCTATAGTCCTTGTAATCGAAAAGCTGAGTCCGCACCTACCTATTGATTTAAAGGCAACAAGGCTCCAGGATCCAGTTTGGGTGTCGCGAGTTACTGTCGTATTCCCGACAATGCTGAAGTTGACATTCAGGCCAGGAGTAGGACCTGCTGTACCCCCTCCCCCAGCTTGCCAACCTTGAGATTCCGTGCTTGTTATTTTCATGGTTGGTGTGGCATTCGATTCGGGCAAACAAACGTCGGACTCATGGCTCTGGCAATCCAGACGGATTGAATCAAGGAAGTGCCAATTCCTCTTGGGCATTGGTTGAGGCTCAACAACAGTCGACTCAAGAATAAACCTTGCGGAGATGTGATAATCATCACGTTCATCCCTTTCAACTGTGATTGTCGGTTGTACTAACGCAATACCAGCCAGTGCATTTGGCTGATTGAATACCACATTGCCAATGTCTGCGAATAGAACCGGGGCGGCCATGTTGGTGTCCTTGCTTTTAATTAAAAGTGATAGCAGAACATTTGGTTCATCAGATGCCGAGTAGCTTTAATTAATATAATGTGATGTGTTGTTTAAATTGTTACCTAAAGTGAGAAGGTGGTGGGGATGTGTGCGACTCACTGATAAGCAAGAACAACGAACCTACACACATATTCGGCGCAGGAACAGTGACTACGTTCCTCGCACTCGCATGGCTATTTTTCGTACTGGCACTGGCGCTGGCAAGTGTTGCGCAGATGGCTTTGTCAGTGAACCGTTCTTTAGTGCTCAAAGGCTTCGGGATGGAGGGCGATAAACCCTTGAAGGCGGAGAATAATAGGACAGGGAATGAAACGCTTGTGTATTGGTTTAAGAAAGTGCATGAAACGTGTGTGCTTTGGATGTTTGTTAAGCTTCCTCTCTCGTTGACGGTGCAGATTTTCATTTTGACGGCGTTTGTGTTTCTATCTTTGGTTGTCGTTGCATATAGTAAGGTGGTAGGGTTTATTGCTATTGCTTTTACGGGACTGTGTACTTTCGGGGCGATTGTGGCTTGGTTTATGCAGATTTGCAGTTTTCGGAAGGGTGCTCAGGAACATGGCCAGTGTAGTCAACAGTTTGAACCGTTAGTTTTAAGATCATAACGCACTAACTGTTGGAATTCAAAACGTATAACTAACTGTCCACTAATTAACTGTGAAAAGTCATAACTAGCTGTATAACTGCCAGGTAAACTGACGGTTATAGAGCTTCTCGTCCCCAACTAGCCAAAACCCGACTCCTTAGCCAAGACTTCAACCTTTCACTGAATCATCATAATACGTAGCTTATTCCTGCGATCTGTGATATTAACTTTTGCTCTAGAGAATAGATGCTCAAGCTCTACAGACATAGCAGGGATAGAGAGTAGATATATGGCCATAATTGACAAATTGGGGTCGTCAAGTTGTCGTGTGCTTTCTAACTACCATTTCCTTGCGTCCTTAATGCCAGACATGATTGGTCTAAAGTAAACCTGCAGACCTTCTTTACTGTTCCCGGAAATGCGGTCCAGTATTTCTGCGCGGCCGTCCCGAAGGGCAACGCATTAGAGGATGTGGCCGACAAAAGTAGCCGGCCACATTAAGCACAACAGTGCAGCTGTTGAGTAGCTACGACTTAAGAACTGTCGAAGAGCTTGAAGAGCATAAGCCGCGAATTGAGGACATTCGAGTTCTCTTGAGCAAAGGTGTAGAGATCTTAGAACGAAGAAATTCGCTAGAAATGCCGTTTCCAGTATCCGTGACTGTCAACACGACCGAAGACCTTGAAATTGTCTCCGAGTTTCCATATGTTGGAAGATCCTCGATTTCAGTACCATCCAGTTTAATGTACACCCTAGCCACGTGAAGTATATTTAAGGGCATTTCGCAAGACGCATTGAACAGATTCGAGCAGACGAACAAGAACATAATGAAGAGCAGACAGATTATGAGGCGGAAGTTACGGCGCGATTGGAAGCAATGACACCAGCTGATTATGAAGCTGCAGAAGTGCTCAAGGCGTTGCAGAGTATACCGAGCGAGGGACCAAAAAACGTGGAAACTAGCTCACAGCATTCTGATTATGATGTTCTACCATATGATGAATTTGATTCGGGCAACCAGGGAGATAATGCCACGCCACCAGCAGTACATACAAAGAATCCAGAAACTGTCCAAAGATCACCGCAGAACCGGACGCCAAGTGGGAAACGCAGCCCGCTTTCCCAATCGAGCGGTAATACAAGCAGACGAGGCCCGTCGTTTCCAGTGCAGAAGAATACGCTCCTATCATGGATGAATCACAGTGTGAATGCCAGCCCCGCCTCCCAACCCCCATCGACCTCCCCTACTGTTGCCGTGCCATCTCCTTCTCTACAACCACGTGAAGCTCCCAGCCCCATTAAAGCAGAATTTCCTATAGTCCCAGCGGAGTGTCCCATTGGCGAGATGCCAGAGCCAACGCCCCGAGTATCAAGCGATGTCCGGAGCCCTGCACCTCCCGCCAACCAAATCCCAGGAGAGCGAACAGCTTTCAAACTTGCCAAGCAGCTACGGGGATTCCAGGGTTGCACGCATGCACAGCATCACGAGGCAGATCAAAAGCATGAGGAACACCACCAACGCCCTGATGTTCACTCAGAATGCTCTTCAATTTCAGAAGTCACTTCCCTTATCCGGGGGAGCCGGGGCGCGCCTCTACCAGATGTCAGTACAACGTTAATGAAGGCCGTCGATTATCGAGGAGCTGATTGTCAGGCAGCGTTTGAAGGCACCAATCCACAAGCTAGTCCAGAAGAGAGTCCAATCCGAAATGATGGTCTACCCCAGAACCTATGCCTGTCGAAGCACCATAATACGAGCAGAAAGAACCGGCAGCCGAAGATCACATTTGATATCGACAGCACCTGTTGCTTTCCGACTAGCCTAGCCGTTGCACGCTGCGGGATCAACTGGTATCCAAAGGCCCACCCCTTTCTTAACCTCACGGCAGACATCCACTTTGGGCTAAAAGTGTCAGGGTATACGAGTCAAGGCAGGTCGTCTCAGAGATATGCCCCTCTACATAAGATTCCACACTATTGCCTTGGCACCTTCATCAGCATGGATGAGCTGCTCATGTTTGTATTCTTCCCCTCGCTCCACGAGGCGAGCGACTACGAACATTCCACATACCTGAGCAAGCATGATCAGGAGCTTTGGCTTGATGCTATCGTGATACCCTCCATCTACAAGGTGGTTGACTCCTCTAACATACTGGGACATTACCCTGCCTCGTCTCGTATTGCAGATCTTGACTCTATGGCTGTATCCGCAGAAGGTCTCGCCGTCAAAGAGTCGGCTAGGGAGCAGCTCCTTAAGCATGCGATACAACCACAGTATCTCGATCCTTTATGGACTCTCATACCCGAGACCATCGACGAAAACCCAGGTTTTGATCGATTTCGAGGTGCAACGCTATTCATGCACTCGAAGAACACCAAGCTAGAATTTATGGGCGCTGGCATTGGTCTGGCTGAGATGTATGATAAGTGGCAAAGACGCTGGAACGACGCCACTGATGATCAGTTTTATAATAAAGATCGGGCATTTGTTGATCTTGCAAAGCAGACGACGTCAAGCGATACAGCGTTGCCGTACGATAAAATACCAGATGATCGCGAGGCCGAGGTGTATTTGTGGAAGACATGCTGCCTTGAAGCGTATCGAAGAACCCGGACGACGTTAAATACTGATGGGAGTCAGACTAAGGGCAACCTGAGGTGTACAACATATCCCTGGGCAACTATGCGAGACACGATGAGTCTGACAATGTTTACCACACCTCAAGGCAAGGAGGCCCGAGACGGACTCATCTACTCTCAATTCTATAGGCTAATCAAAACCCCTTTTGACTCGACTAAGGTATATGTATTCGATAATGACTCTGTTGAAAACCTCGCCTTAGATCCGGGGTATATCAGATCCCTACGACAAGAAGGCGGAGGTATCACCTTTTCGAAAGGCGTCTGCGAGTTCTCTTATATGCACAGCAAGAAGCGGGCCCATGCCAACCTTGTTGACAATCAATGGAAGTCGTATGGCACTAGGGAAGAGCATCGGATTTCGATAACCATGTTGGAGGAGATATATCAGCAGTGGGTCCAATGGGACCTATATGATGCCGACGACGGCACGAACGATAGACCGCTCCCATATTACATCGTTCCCACCAGCGAGCTTCTCGACTTCTTGTATGCGCAGATCAACAAGTACTGCTTTCTCTTTGAGCACATCCTCGCCCATACAGCTAAGACCTATTCCCTACCCGAGACAGTTGTCATGGTCGTCGCTCTGCGTGCGCTCCGGTTCTGCTATGGCAGCAGTCTGCTTGGACGAGAATCGCTGCTGTATAAAGACCGATGGGAGGTCAGGCGTGGGCAGAAGGTCATAGTTAAGGAAGGCCTGGGGATGCATGAGAGTATGGAGCGGTGCGGATTTGGCTGGTTTCTACCAAAGTTTAACTGGAGTACGTGGCGGCTGGCAGCACCACACGGCGAGAACGTGTTGGTAGGGAATCTGCTAATGCACGAGGAATACAAGCGAAGATGGAGGGCAGTGAAGGATCTTCGCGATGTGTTTATCCGCTTCAACCAGGCCGTGGCCTGGTATGGCCAGTATAGTATGGATGGCAATGCGCGGCTTCAAGGTGTGTGGCTTGAGTACCTTCACGTACTTAACCTAGAACAGTTTGATACAGACATCTGGAAGACGATGCTCAAGGCAAACAGGCGTTGTCCGGAGCTGAGGCCCGAAGTAATACAGAAGAGGATGGCTGGGCAATTCTGCTATCGAGACATGAAGAAGATGTTCCAGGTCGATGGACAAGCAAGTCCGCCACATGTGGTGACAGGCAACAAAATGCGGTTTGAGGGTGTGAAAGACCTGGTGCATTTCCTCTTCATGTGGGACGATGGAAAGGAGCGTCGCGGGTGGGAAAGCAAGCCATACCGGGTGATCTTCCAGAAGAGTTTTGAGATGATCGAAAGACGGCTTGGATATAGCAGGGCAGAGAAGTGGCTAGAAGAGTTCTTCTATCTTGTCCGACTAACACACTGGGTTCTCCCGTACCCGTCGAACACTAGTCTGATCACGTTAACAAAAACCAGTCGTAGCCAGGGATTGAGGGGACGGACGATGTGGTTTTCGGCGGTGTATGCAGATCCGCGGCATGTACAGCTACCGTTACGCTCAGCACCATCGACACTAGGTAACATTCTCAGAGAGGCTGAAATGAAGGTGTTGGCGGAGGGGCGGGGCCAAGGGGGTTGGAGGACGTCGGAACTGATGGCAGCATACAAGTGTCGTGGGGTAGAGTGCGACTACAAGGCAGAGCACTGGGTGGCTGGCAAGAAGGGTGTTGGATATAAAGGATTCATACCACTATGGGAGCGAGGGGGTCCCGGGGAGCTGGAAATGCTGGAGCAGATTCGGGATAAGAGCCTCGAAGAGCTAGAGGGGTTAATGGCAATGCTTAGCTAGGAGCAACCTAGGCAAGGATTAGGGGTAGACATGAGACACATCAAGGAGGAAGAGATAGATGAGAGCGGGAGAAGCGGGTTAGAAGGTAGGGTGGAGAGTGCGGGGAGAGTTAGGAGGAGCACGTCAGTCATGTCCAGGTTTGCGAAAAGGGATAGGGACAAGGGGGCTGGGATAGGTGAGAGCAGGGGAAGCAGGTTAGAAAGCAGGGGCGAGGGTGGTAGAAGGGTCAGCAGGGGTGCGGGGGTCATGGCAAGGTTTGCGGCAAGGGGAGATGAGAATAGTGCTTGGGTAGGGGCTGACAGGAGGGTCAGCTCGACGTTAAGTGTTAGTAGTGGGAGTGTATTCGTACCATCGACTAGCGATAGGTCATAATAACCCTAGGCATATTTGTGTCAGCTTTGCTGTGTTAATTGGGTTGGTAAAAAAATGCATAATCAAATGATGATAATTAAATATGTTGGAGTTTAAAAATCGAAACTGGATTTAACCTAATAATATTTGGTTTGCGCTTAAATTAGTCGTATAAATAAACTCACCGAATAGAATGTAGATACAGCAGACTCATACAACCAGGGTTAGCAGAAATAATCATGATAATCATGACTATTCAAACAGTCAAATATTATGTAAGCATGAATATTCATAATCATGAATATTCATGATTATGATTATGAGTTTTTAATAATCATGAATATTCATGACTATCACATGATGTCAGAAGTATCATTATATATAGATTTTGGTATTGTATATAAAGTGTATCGCTCGCTATAATATATCGCTTACTATACAAGTACATTAGTAAAAAAGTCTATAATCTCTCCACGCCGATGTACAACTGATCATATTCCATGCAGGGCAGCTAATATAAAAATTCTCAAGCGAGGGCGAGAGCATAGTGTCGGTGAGGTAGCTTCCTGCTTCCAGAGCGGTGGGTGCAGTCGGCGGAGAAGAGAGTCGCTGCATGCCCGTGTATGCACAATGTGTCAGTAGGCAGTATTACCCATCGAGATCGACGCTCATTTGGCAAGAACACCAGCGCATGGATTAAGTGAGGAGAGCCGGAGGTTAATTTTTATTTAGGTAAGGAAGGTCGGTGGTTTAACTAAGAATAGCATGGTGTTGAGCCAGGTCGGGTTTTAAGTATCCACTGGCCAGAAGCTAGTTCCGAATCTGGCTTGTCGAGAGGCAGCATCCTAGGCAGCTTTTGGGGTGTCAGCTCTCCTGCACCCATCGCCCTTTCTCGTAAAAGTGGATTGTGATGGCGGTTGCTCTATGGGGAGATTAGAACTAATTTTAAGCATTGTACAGCATTTAACACAGCTTGATGCTCAGTTGACACCGACCTTGCCTCTACTCCGAATAGTGAGTAGTTGATTGGTCTTATTTTCAACAGTGCGTAGCCAAGGGGAAAATCCTCTTGAGTCTAGGTTTAGGATATGCTGAATAACAACGGACTACTCGAAGCACGTCAGTTTCCAGGTTTTGGGTGTGAGGTCGCGTCTGGAAGTGTTCCTTTAGTCGCCTCTCAAGTTCCTTTGGACACACATTTGAGGCCTCTTCAGCTGCTGGATGCTTGAAACTTGACATGATTTATTACCTAGATTGGAAAACATATTTCTATATTCAGGATCAGTTGATAGAATATCAATTGGTTGAGGCATTGGTGTGTTGGCAGCAGAGAGCGTGTCTTGTTGATCGCATGCGACTCACCACTATCGCTCCATTAAATAATTCAATGAATAACGTCCCACACCCACGACCGGGCCACCCCCCCGACCGGGCCACCCTAAAATTCCACACCCAAGAAAGCATCC
>LNAS01000155.1:0-48898 GCA_001630605.1 Pseudogymnoascus pannorum
CCTGCTCCTCCTCCCTCTTCCTAGCCTGCTCAACAAGCTTCCTCGTAACAACCCTAAACACCTCATCCACCCCCTCCCCACTCTCCGCCGAAATCTCATGACAACAATCCCACCCCACATCCTGGCCCCAAAACCCACTACTCCTCTTACTATTCCCCCCGCCGGGACTCCTCACCCCCTCCGTCCCCGCACTCGTCGCCCTCGACCTGCCGCCCCACCCTCCGCCCCCGTCCGCCGTCGCAGTAACGGGCGGCGTCGAGCTAAGCGCTGGGTACAGATTCTCCGCCACATACGCTATGCAGCGCTCAAAGGGGACTTCTCTCCTCCCCGGCTCCTTCGCCACGATATCCGCTTTAGTGCCCACAACATGCAGCACCACTCCTTCTCCCAGCTCCCTCCTCAGCTCCGCGAGCCACCGTCCCATCTCCTCGAAGCTCGCAGCGTCGGTGATGCTGTAGCAGATAATACATGCGTTAGCGCCGCGGTAGTACAAGCGCGAGATGGAGCGAAAGCGTTCCTGCCCCGCCGTGTCCCAGAGCTGGAGACGCACGAGGGTGTTGCTGTCGGTGTCGTGGATGCGTTTGGTGAGGAAGGAGGCGCCGATGGTGCTGGGGTGGGGGGGGAGGAAGGTGGAGTGGATGTAGCGGTGGACGAGGGAGGTTTTGCCGACGCCTTGGGCGCCGAGGACGACGATTTTGGCTTCGAGGGTGTTGGGCATTGTGTGGTGGGTGAGGTGAGGTGTTGGAAGGTGGTGGGTAGGTGTGGGGTTTGTGAAGGTCGGGGTATTGGTGGTGGTGAGGGTGCTGTTAGGGGCGCATTTCAGCGTGGTGGTTGTGGGGTGGTGAGGTGCAGCCTTGAGAGGTTGAACTTCATGCGCGGCGGGAGGGTGTTTTTGTGTTGTGGTTGCTTGTTGATGTGTAGTGTTTTTCGTGATGTTCGTTCTGGTGTGTTGTATATATAAACTCCGCGCCCAGCAAGAGAATGCGAAGATCGAGTGTCGAGTATGGAGTGCCGTATGTTTTCGTCGGTGGAACTAAATCTCTCTCCAAAAAAATGTCAGGCTGTGTAGACGCGTGCGGGTGATAATGTGAGGCTGTCAAGAAAGTGATAGTGATAGTGATAATCTATCAAAGGGTGTTTCGCATCAACAATGTGCCGAGCCGAGGATTTGTTTCAGTTTGTGGAATGGAGTAGAGTAGAACGTGATCAGTAGTCACGTGGATGAGAACAGCTGGTTGGATGCTCGATTGTTGGCGGTTAGACAAAGAACGGAAAGAAGGAGGGAAGGAAGGAAGGGTGACACAGTCGACTGCTATTTCTATTTTAAGCTACTTCGGCTCTCACAGCGTTAATTTGGATTCCTTTGTACTATGCAGCACAAAATATAGTATGGTGGTACTTCTAGCTTGGCAAGGCTGACTGTGACTGTGACTGACTGTAATTTGTCAAGGTCAAGCCTTTTAATATATCGGGGAATTCAGATGGCTCAAATCAAATCTGATCAAGCCTAAGCTTTTTTAATATTTGTTTGTTATTCTTCTTCTCCTTCTTCTTCTACTCCTCTTCCTTTAATTTGACACTTTACCTCCCCTGGTTGATCACTATGATTGCTAAAATTGTGCTTATTTTCCCTCCCTGTCATCTGTCATGGCCGGCGTATAGGTTTCACCGTGTTGCCGTAAGCTTCAGGGGGTTTCTTACTTAATACTGGAGCAGTACAGCGTAGTAGAGAAGCCATAGCGTTTTGTAGATCCCGCCCGTCGCTGCTGCGGTCACTTCTAGTATTAGGATCTGGAATAGAATAGTTATGAGTACTCGTAAAATGGGGATCATCCTGTGGTTTATCACTTTAGAGCCGTCAGCTAATTTAAACCTCTGCCTCTGCTGACTGACAGCTACTTGGGAAGGAGTGCTTCAGCCCATGATCGTATGATTAGTATGTATATAGTAGAAAGTATAGAAAGTATGGAAAGTATAGAAAGTATGGAAAGTATAGAAAGTATGGAAAGTATAGAAAGTAACTTTACTTCAGTTCCTTCTATATATGGACATGTAAGAGCTATGTAAGGCTGTCAACTGTCAATTGTCAATAATAGAAATTGGGATTTGATAACTTTCTGTTCTGATAGTGTACTGATGTACCAGTACACCCCTCAACTCGATGAGACAGGTACCATTGTCGGCCCATTCAGGTACCCGAATTACCCTCATCACCCTCATCACCACTAGCCGCCATACTAAAACCCTTCCATAGAGAACCCTGGATGACATCTCCAGATGTACAAGTACCTCTAAAGTTTAGAATAGAGCATCCTTCGTATGCACAGCACAGGAAAATACACCAAAATACACCAAATACAGCCCTGCACTGCACTGCACTGCGCTGCACTATTTTCAGCTTGACCAGCCAGTCAGCAAACTAACTCAGCCAAACCCAGCCAACTATCCAACCCCCTTACAAATTGACTCCGAAACCGTCCAAACACTGCCGCTGCATGCTCTACGCGGCAACATACATGGCAAGGCCAGGCCTGTGCCTGTACGGAGGCAAACCGAGTAACAATACACTACACACCCGGTTTCCAACCTGCTCTTGGTCCCTTGGCCTTTCTACAAATTCCAACTGACCTTTCACCAGCCTCACTCACTCTTACAATTGACCGTTCCGTCCAGTGTTGTTGTGCATTCTTATGCAGTGTTGTGCTCTACCCCAGTCTCAAACCATTGTGGATATGTGGATATCTGGAATGTCCAGCCTTCCTTCCCTCTTCTCCACCTTGGGGACTCCCTTGTGCCGCCGCGCGCGGGTGTTGGTCTTCTCCCCCTGTCCTTGTCACTGTCTCCGGCCACCCCAGGTACCACTGACACAGACAGACGGACCTGACATGGTGGAGATGAGGATGCACCACGCGCCCGCCCAGCCAAAAAAATGTAAGACCAGCTATTTCTGCCCCATATCCAACCACTCCCATCACTCCAACACTCCATACAGAACGCCAGAAGCGCACAACACCTCGAACTGCCAAGCAATGGGGCGCTGTTCCTCCATCCTCAGCCTCTCTGCCTGTTCCTCTTTCAGGTGCAGACGACAAGGACGGCGAGGGAGCTAGGCGCATTTCGGAAACACGGTGAGGTTGAAGAGGACCGGCTCGCGCTCTCCACTCTCTCTCTTTTAGTGCTACATGTTGCACTTTCATATATATTTCTCTCGTTGACTTGTTGTTTTCCTCGCTCTTTCTGCGTCTTGCGATTGTTGCTGCTCATTTTGTCTTTCCACGTCTCCTTCCCGTTCACGCTCTTTTGTCGTCCTCGGTCTTCCGTTTCCTCTCCCTCTCTTCTTCCAATTCCCCCCGCCATGGCGCGACGCGCTGCTCTTGCGGCCGTCCTGGCATCGGCGGCATCTCTCGTGGCGGCTGCTACTTCGGGCACGGAGCCATGTGCTGTCGTCAGGAACATGTACCTGCGCGGCAATGCCATCCCAGCGGCGGTATGTGCCCCTCCCATCCCAAGTCCCCTCAAATCCCCGGCTGACTCTCGTCCCCACAGACCGGATTTGCATGTCTCTCCTCCGTCCCCTTCGACGCAGACGTCGGCATCGCGACTGTTGAGAACTTCAAAAAGTTCAGCGAGTTCCACTCGACTCTCGGCGACATCAAGAACCCCGGGGCAGGCTACGCAAATGCTCCCATCGATATTATTGGCATGCTCGACCAGGTGATTGTCAAGATTAAGGAGGGAAAATATAAGAATCAATACCAGTTTGAGGAGCAGATGGCCCTTATCACGGGTCTGTCCTTCGACGGTCACTACACCTTCCTGGGAAACACATTCTACAGCTCGTTAGACTGGTACCGTGGCGGCGCAACCAATGGCGCCTACGAGGGCTCCTTGGTCTCCGTTTCTCTTGATGGGCAGGCATTACCCCAGGTTTACTTTGCCAGTACGCTTTCCGATATCAATTCTCATGATTTTGACTAACGTCCATGCAGCCGACTTCGCCAACTCAGACGCCTCTCCTATTGTCTCAATCGACGGCGAAACTGTTGTAGACTATCTGACAAAGGAATCAAATCACCAGCTCTTTCACGATGCGGATGCCCGCTGGAACGTGCTCTTTGCACGCCAACAATCGGATTCTGTGGGCTCGTTTGTCATGCCCTGGTTCTATCCTGGGGCTAACTTCACTGCCACCTTGGCCAATGGCGACACCAAGACCATCCCCAACTACGCTGTTATCCCGGCCAGTCTCAAGGAGCAATGGTCCCAGGTTGTTGACGGCAAAAGCTTCTACAGCACTTTCGTCGCCCCCCCGGCCACATCCTCTTCTTCAACCTCCTCATCATCGGAGAGGTCCCTCAAGAAGAGGTACGTCGAGAAGCGCCTCGTCCCGCCCAACTACCCCAAACCTGTCATCCAGCACGCGGGTAAGGAGGTCGAGCTCGGCGCTTTCTTCCTAGACGGCTACGGTCTCAAGGAAGTCGCCGTGCTCAGCATGAACACCTTCGACCCCGTAGCATCGGGAGACTCGGTCGAGTTCCAGGCCCTGATCCAGAAGTTCCTGGTGTATGCCAAGTCTAAGGGCCGCACGAAGATGGTCATCGACGTCTCCTCTAACGGCGGCGGCTCCCTCTTCCTCGGCTACGACACCTTCAAGCAGTTCTTCCCCTCCATAGAGCCCGATATTGGCGCACGCATGCGCTACTCCACCGCCCTAGACATCATCGGCACGGCTTTTGGCACCATCACTCTCGACGACGCCATCAACAAATCCTTTGATAACAGCGGCCTCACCCCAGCCGACATGTATCTCTCCCCAATCCACTACACCAACTCAGTCGACGCGGACCAAGAAGATTTCGCCTCGTGGGCCGACATGCGCGGTCCCGTCACCATCAACGGCGCCTCCTACACCCAAATCATGCGTTACAACTTCTCCGATCCTTACCTCTACCAAGGCGACACCATCGAATCCGTGACGGGCTACGGTCCCCTTGCCAAGACCTCCGCACAGCCCTACGCATCAGAAGATATCATCCTCCTCACCGACGGCTACTGCGCTTCCACCTGCGCAGTCTTCAGCGACCTCATGCGCCGCCTCGGTGGCGTCCGCTCCGTCGTCCTAGGCGGTCGCCCATCATTCGGCCCCATGCAAGGCGTCGGTGGCACAAAGGGCGTCCTCGTCGAGCCCTGGGCCGCAATCGAAGCCTCCATCGCCTCTACCCTCGTCGACTTCGGCACCGCAGCCCAGAAGAAGAAATGGGCCACCTATCTCCCCGGCGCGTGGCCAATCGCAATGACTAACGCTCCCACTGTCAACTTCCGCAGCGGTTACCATCCCGGCAGCGACACGCCGATGCAGTTCCTGAACGAGTCTGCGAACTGTAGGTTGTTTTACACACCGGCTATGTTGACCAACGTCACGCATATCTGGGAGACTGTTGCGGAGCTGGCGTGGGGGATTGGAGGGGGGACCGGACAGACTTGTGTGCGTGGGAGTACGTCGGATGGAGAGCCGATTGGGGAGTCCAAGGGGACAGTGGGGAATACCGTTACTACGCCTGACGCGGTTGTGGGGAGCGGAAGTGCGACGGGGAATGCGGATACTAGTGAGGACCTTGGACTTGCGGTTGCGGGGAGTGACGCGGATACTGCGGTGGGAGGGTCGTCGACGACGAAGGAGGGTGCTGCTTCGGTGGCTAGGGCGTTGAGTTGGGGTATTTTGGGGGGGATGGCGGTGTTGAGTGGGGTGGTGTTGCAGATTTAGATGTGTGATTTTTGTTGGATTGTTGTTTTAATATTTGTTGAGCGTGGCGTTTTGGGTTGGGTGGGGTATATTATATCAATTTGTGATATTGGGAAAGATTGGGAGGCATATATATATACTTGTATATAACTGGTATTATGGCTGTATTTGTGGGGGAAAATGTCTGGTATAGACGGGGTAATGGGGGAGATCTAGAGGATATAGAGTAATATATCTCTTTTGCTTATACTTACTTGCTCCACTGATGATTGTGAATCAGGCGAAGAGGACATGCATATGACTCTATAGCCATACTCATCAAACACCAAGTATAAAAGAGAGCCCTCCTCGCCAGCACATTCGGCTCCCCAAACTTATTCAAACAGAACAGGAATCAGATTAAGGCATGGCGGCAATACACACCTGGAAAGGGGAGTATCAGGCCATAGCCAGTGCCACAGAGATATCTGTCTGTCTGTCCGGTTTGTTACCGACCACCGCTCTCCCCCTTCTCACCGCGCATTTATTTTTCTCGTTGATAATATCGTTCTCGTCGCGCTGTTTCTATTGTCGCTAGGTCGCTACCGCTGACGCCGCGATGAACTTCTTAGAAGTGTAGTAGTGGTGGGGGTGCAGTCCTGGAATTTTGGCATCCGGACCTAGGGGACAGAGGGACGGTAGCCGCCATGATCCATCCGCAATAATTCCTTCACAGGGGTGAGGAAGCAGCTTTGGCTTGGCTGGGCCTTTTGTAGTGTAAGCACCAGGAGGGCTAAGCTTGGGCTTCAACTCCAAACTTTCATACGTAGCAAATGATAAAAGTTAAGAAGGGTAGTACCCTGATGGATAGGGGGACATAAGATCTTATCTTATCAGCCATCTAATCAGCGGGGCCACCAGGAACAAGGGACCGCGGGGTCGCACGCACATGATTGCGCAATGTATACGACCAGCTTACAGTAATTCATTTGTGCTTATCAACACGCGACTAATATTTTTTAGGCGGAGGGGTAAGACCCCTTCGTTCGTCATCGGCTGTCACTCTAACTTTGAGAGAAAGAGAGAGATATATCAACTTATCTTCTCCTTGTTATAGCCATGTCTACCTCCAAAGCTACTGTCAACGGTGAGCCCGTGGAGTTTGCTTATGAAAACAGCACTCTCACATGGACAACCCCCCAAGGCACGAACGAAGGCGTCAGCAGCGGCAGCGCGGAGGACAAGCGTACCATCCTCGAAAGCGATGTCTTTGCCATTATCCCCACCTCAAGCACCCCTCCGGCATACACAGTCTACACCGTTCCCGCCATCTCCTCGCCAGAAAACGCTGCACTACCCGTCCCAGACGTGGAATTACACAAGACAAAGCTCAGCGGCGCACCAGAGGCCTTCATCTCCAAGCACCTCCTCAGCGAGTCTAGCCCCCACCTCACCCTTCCAGCAGAGGATATCCACGTCGTCATCTCTTCAAAATCCGGTACGGGGAAGGCAGCAGGTTTCTTCGAATCGGTTCTCCAGCCCGCGCTGAAAGTGTTGGGGCTGGGTGAAGAGGCTTATCAAGTCGTACGCACGACATCCCATGAGACGATCACGGAGCTTTCACAGGGGAAACTGCGTGAGAAGGCGTTGAAGGGGGTGCGGCAAACTGTCATCTTATTGAGTGGAGATGGAGGTGTGGTGGAGCTGTTGAACGGACTCGTAGGCGTAGGCGCTGAGACTTCAAGGTACTACCTACCCCCCTTCCACCCCCGCCATACCTACAATAACCACCAACTAACGCAATCCAGCACCTACATCCGTCCAGCCATAGTCCTCTTCCCCTTCGGCACCGGCAACGCCCTCTTCCACTCCACGCACCGCCCCCCCACCACCCCCCTCCACTACGCCCTCACCCTCCTCCGCACCCCCACCTCCCGCCCCCTCCCCCACTTCCTCGCCTCCTTCTCCTCCGCCTCCCTCCTCACCAATGAAGGCCGCACCTCCACGCCTCTCCCAAACAACACCCTCCACGGCTGCATCGTCGCGTCGTACGGGTTCCACTCTACGCTCGTGGCGGACTCGGATACGGCTGAGCTGCGGAAACACGGGGATAAGAGGTTTGGGATTGTGGCGCAGGAGTTGTTGGGGGATCCGCATCGGTATAACGCGAGATTGACGCTAAGGAATGAGGGGGTGGAGAGGGTGGTGGAGGGGGGGACGTATGCGTATATACTTTGTACGCTGGTTTCTAACCTAGAGAAGACTTTTACGATATCCCCGCATACTACGCCGCTAGATGACGTGATGAGGGTGGTTTATTTTGATTCCGGGTCGGGGGAGGAGATAATGGATGTTATGAAAGGTGCTTATAGTGGGGGGAAGCATGTTGAGAGGGATGATGGGTTGGTGGGGTATGAGGAGGTGGAAGGGCTGAGGGTTGATTTTGTGGAGAAGGAGGTTGGGGAGGATGGGGGGAAGTGGTTGAGGGTTTGTATTGATGGGCTTATTGTGAGGGTGGAGAGTGGGGGTTGGATGAAGGTCGAAAAGGTTGGGAAGGGAGGGGAGGTGCTTGATATTGTGATTTAGATTTGCGGGTAGAGGCGTATTAGATTTCCACGATGACACGGGAAAGTGTTGCAAAGCCGCTTATGCTTATGAAAAACATTTCCAGCTTCCAAAGCTGTGGGTATTATTCTGGTCTACTACCAATTCGCTCATAGATATCTACAAATAGAAAAACTATCTTGCCAGCCTAAGCTTTCTCCCTAGGTCTTTTAGCTCTCTTACTCTTCGCCTGCCCCGACGGCCCAGCGTCCTCACCCTCCCCATCTTCCACACCCTCATCGTCTCTAGCCCCCCTCTTCCTACTCTTCTTCCTCCCCTGCTTCGCCACCTGCGCCGCCTCACTCAACTCATTCTTCCTCGCCCACTCCACCGCCTCATCCGCAAACGTCTTATCCAACCTCCCCTCCCCCGTCGTCTTGGATTTTAGCTTCTTTACAGCAGCCTTCATCCTCACGCTGCCACTCCCTTTATTCGCACTCACCGCACCACCAGACCGCGCACCCGCTCCGACAGCACCATCAAAGTAACGCGTGATGTTCGCTTGTGTGCCTTCCGCCTCGCGACGATTCATGTCCTGGATGACAGGGACGAGAACTTCATCTGTGCGCTCTGGTGTCCATCCGATCGTAGCCATGAGGAAGGACCGTAAGTTGTCCAGATCTGGAACTCCCCACTGGAAGGGGTCGGGCGTGGTATCTACATCGGCATGTAGGTATGCTTCTGTAACAGCCTTGCTCGGGAATGCGGGAGGGAGGAACAATTTCGAGGCTTGAGTTCTCCGGAATTTCTTCCGGAAGGAAGAGGCGCTATCTGCTTCTTTAGGGCGTTGATTGTGCTGCACATCGTACCACCAGTCTTTGAACTCCTGTAGGCCGTCGGCGGAGGGGAATTCGGAGATGATTTCGAGGGCGGTGACGGGGCCGATGCCGGGGAGGCCCTCGGTATAATCGCTGCCTAGGAGATGGGCGAATTCGATTAATTTGTCGCGGGATAGGGAGAGCTCTTTTTCGAGGTCGGAGGCCAGGTAGCATTCGACGAATTTGTTATTGTTGAACATGTTTTTGTAGACTCGGGTGCCACCGAAGAGGAAGACATCTGAATCGTCGGTGATGATTCCATCCACCAGGCCAAGTGTAACGAGCTCAGCACATTGGGCTTCAGCTTCCATGGGAGCAGTGATGTATGGTAAACCGAACAGACGGAGAAGTGCCTGGCATTCCGTGACCATGATATGAGACACCTCGTCTGCATCACGACGGTCCTTCTTTTGCTGGTTACGAAGCTGCTTGAGCTCTCGCTCGTAGTCTTCCTGATTAATCTGCGGAGCCTTGTTGTTGAGGCTACTAGCAAAACGCGCATGCTCTTCTGCCTCGAGCGCAAGATGTGCAAGCAATTCTTCGTCTTCGGGGTCACTGAAGTCATCAAACTCGTCGTCGGAAATAGGATGAGCAACCTGCTGATCAAAAGCGTCATCGTTCTCTGCAGTAAAGATATCTCCTTGCTCCTGGATAGTAGGTGCCGCTGATGTCATTGGTTCATGTATTTTGACATCTTCAAATATAGGAGAAGAGCTCCTTTGACGGGCTGCGGCCAGTGGAGATTCATTCTTCGGGGATGAAATTCTCTTTGGCAGCTCGGAACTCTTGATTTTCTGTTGCTTTCCGGCGGGCTCGTCTCGTTCACTTTCTGACCATTCAACAGGTTCCTCGTCTGAAGGCAAGTTTGCCTTGTCGCCTCTGTCTTCCAACACATCAGAAGTGCTCTTTTCGGCGTGTTGTTGAAACACATCAAGGGATGGCACTGGCTTGTCGCTTATGCCAGCTAATGATTTTTGGTCCGGTTTCTCCTTGTTGGAGGGTGATAACCCTACATCGGTAACAGCGATCTTTGGTGCCGGCGCTTCCACAATCTCAACATCACTATCTTCATCGGAAGACTCAATCTCAATGACGCCATTGTCGCGTCTATACATCCTCTCCTCTTCCAAGCGCGTCTCATAATCTGCAGCGTTCACTTGCTGGTCTTTCGCCCTCTGCTCTTGAACATCGGATCGGATATCCCCAGTACCAGCCAGCCAAGGCGGAAGGGGTCTTGCTTTTTCGACGGTATCACCACGCTCGAATCCCCCCGCCAACTGTTCATTGTCCTTTTCAGTACTTTTGACCTGATTTGGGCGGGCCTTGGCATAGCCACTGAATATCGACTTCTTCAAATCGAGTTTCTCAAATGGTAACGGACCGCTAAACAAATTTTGAGCGGCGCGCAGAGAAGAGGTAGGCGCTGACGGGGCAACAGCCTTCTGTTTCCTCGCTCTAATGAGAATATCCTGCAAGTTTTCCTCTTCATCGCTGCTCTCGGCAGCCACGCGCTTTGGTACTGCAGCATTAGCCCTGTTGTTGACAGCGTGTATCAATCCATTTCCACTGCTCTTCAGAAGCGGGCGATGGTCTTTAGCAGGCTTCTGCTCATATGTTGGCATCTTAACATCTTCAAAATCAGCTTCTTCTTCAGATTCCTCGACTCCAAAGCTTTTCTGCAATGACATCGCAATCGCACGATTCAAGTCCTCCTCTTCCTCGTCGACTTGCTCCCTCTCTTCGAATAAGTCTTCGGCATTATCTTGTTCTACGAAAAGAGAGTTTGTTGAAGCTTGCTCCTTTTCCGCAAGTTCCTCGTCGACCAATTGGAGAGCCTTAATGTGGTCCATTTGTCGTTGGAATCGAGCTTGTTCCGTGGGGAGTCGATTGAGTCCTTCGACAGGGACATCTTCAAACTCATCTTCATCCTCGAGCTCTTCATCTCTCGGTATGGCCTGTTTTCGTTCATGCAAAGCGTCAATATCTATCGGCTTGTTCCGTTCCCCTATTTCCTTGTCTTTGCTAACAACACCCAATGCCCATCCACCTTCTACTCCTTCATTCTTCACAAGCATGTATTCCCGCCCTCTTTCTCCTGCAATCCTACCATTGCCCACGCCAAACATGGCATCTCCGTCGTTCATCCCATTCAAGTTCATCAGTCGCTGCGTTAAATCGTTTCGTTCCCTCACTCGGTCGACTTGAAATTTCGAGAATGCCATCCTGTCCGGAAACATCTCTTCAAGTTGCTCTTTACTCAACCCCATTCTAAGCCTGGATCTCAGCCTTGCCGCATTGAGGATATTGTATCTGTCGGCCGGAGGCAAACACTTAAAAAAGTCTCCGTCGAAATCGATCTTGCTGAAGTCGTACAAGTCCACATTCTCCCCGCTATTATGCTGCCTTGCAAACTCCTCCAGCTCCTCTGCAGACATAATTCGAGGATCATTCGGCTGTCCCATATTTGAAATATCACCATTCAAATCCGGCAAATGGTATTGGTCCTTCTTCACGAACTTCCGGCTCTGTTGCCTCTCCTGGTTCGACATACCCAATTCGTCCACGTAGACCAAGTTCTGGTCATCCGGCAACTCCTCATCTTCTACAGACTCCGTAGGACGGCCTCTGACCTCAATCTCTCGTTTCCGTTTCTCTTCCGCCTCTTCCGCCACTCGCTGCATCTGCATCGCAAGCAGCTTCCCCGCTGTCCTCGTCGCATCATCGCGTCTGCCTTCTCTCCTTCGCTTCCGGGCCAGGATAGTTTGGCGTTTCAGCGTAGGCGCGCCTCCATCGAAGACAAACACTGGCTTGATGCCGAAGTACAACAGTTTGCAGATGCGCCTGAAGAAGCCGACAACATGTGAGTTGCGGAGCGCATTCCCTTCCTTGTCGCGCACGGCTTTTAAGAACTGGTATATCCAAATGGACGCGTCAACCGCAAGGCGCTTGCGATTGAGAGCTTCCAGCTTCGTGGGTCTGGCGCAAGGGTGCAGCACCGACCAGAGTTGGGTCACACCCATCGTTCATGAAGGTTTCTCTCGAAGGCACCAGTGGGGTATGTGTTCCAGAAGTCGATTCGGCGTTACCTTTGATGCAGTATCAGCAAGGTGCCTTGACGCAGTTTACGGAGGCTTCGGGTATCATATTGGCGGTTTCGTCTGCAATGCCTCGAGTTTTAACAACTGAAAGCACCCATTCGCCTTCTCGACGAGTCATTGGGGTGTTCGTGACGTACTTAACGCGAAGTCACGTGAGTCATTTGCATCCTTATCGTTATCAACATGGCCATGGATATCACCGTCTTTGTCACTTCGAGGCGGACGACTAAAATTTTGATATCCACCAAACCCTGGGCAAGATGGCGACTACGAACGCTGAGTCAAAAGATTATCTCAATGGCCTCCTAAACAAGAGTCTTCGCGTCACAACTACTGACCAGCGAATGTTCCTAGGCGAGTTCAAATGCACAGATTCGGTAACCATTTACCCCTCGTCCCTACAGTACATTTCAAGCACCCCGCAGCTAACACCGGCGGAATAGGATCGTAACATCATCCTCGCACATACCTACGAATACCGCCTGCCTTCAGAGTCCTCCCTTCCACAAACTGGCGGCGCTGGCTCGGTGACACTGGAAATGACATCCCGCTATCTGGGTCTAGTGGTCCTGCCAGGCGAGCATATTACAAAGATCGAGCTCGAACAGTTCGCGTCGCAAATGAAATCTACGGGGTCAAGATGGTCTGGTAGTATGCTGAAATCGCAGACTGGCACTACGACTACGACGACGTCGGAAGCTTCATAGTATCCCAATCGAGTTATTTTCGGTCTCGCATGTACTCCTACGACCAGGCTATGGATGAGACGGAGTATTCGCTTTATATGCGAATTGAAAGTCAAAATCAGCGGGCATGATTCGAATAGTATGTAATCCAAACACTGTACAGGGTGCCGTTACATAATCCCAGACGATAAACATATGGCAACGAGAACCTGCGGGTATAAGTGGGCACTTGATCCCCAAGGTCAACTTGAGCTTGTGGAAGTTCAGCGGATTACTTTACGCCTACGTTTTATAGAAGCGCACGAGTTATGAATCATGAGGGCCAGCATTTTCTGAGATTCAACCAAAATATAAACAACATATTATTTTATTAACATCGGGACATTGCGAAACACATGTTGTATAAAAAAGAAAAGAAAGCAATGAGGTTCCGGGATTTATTTTCCCGCAAAACTCCCAACTCGACAACACCAAAGAGAGACCACTCCAATCCCGGCACCTTAGACTTCAACCGACGCCTCCTGCAGACGGCCCCTGCTCTCGCCGTTGAGATTCTCACTCTCTAGCACAGAGTGCCTGTCCTCCTCCTCCTCCTCATCATAATCATCGACACCCTGGTGCGCACTAGCTGGGACCCACAGGCCAGACTCGCGGTCCTTGTATGAGCCGTCTTGGCCAGAAAGGTCGTGGCCCTCTGCGTTGCGGGCGATGTTGTTTCGGCGGCGCTGAGAAAGGGTGCGAGCGCGGCTGGATAACTTTGCGTTGACAGCAGCCTTGGAGTCGACCCAGTTGGTGAGAGCATCCTCGCAGTCTTGAATGATGGCCTTGCTAGCCTCATATCCGTCATATGCAGCTCTGGTCTCGCCAGGGGTGACAGGGGTATCATCAATCAGCTCCAATAGATGTTTTCCGTAACCAGCAATGGTGGCGAGCTTCTCGCTGTGCTCGCGCAGTGCATTGAATTGGTAGTTGAATGCTGCCTTGATCTTCTCGCGTGTGATGTTTGAGAGCTGGGCCTCGGCGACGAGCGACTCGGCCTCGGCGCGAACAAGCTCTTGTTCGAGGATAACAATTCGGGGAGAGTTAGGCTCCTTGTATTTTAGTTGCGCGATTTGGTCTGTGATCTTCTGCTTGCCTGCATTGAATTAGTACCAAGATAGGCGCATTGGGGAATAAAGAAGCTTACGGTCTCTGCTTGGCTGCACCGACGACTCAATGTTGCGAATGCTCTTAATGGTGACGCGGTATTGGTCGTACTGGTCAACGTAGGAGTCCTCAAGCTCGCCCATTTCGTAGAGCAGTACACCAAGCTTATCGGTAACATCGGATACGTCATCGTCACAACCCTCACCCCAGATCGACAATTGTTGCTATATGATGTCAGTAAAGGCGACAGCAACTTGATGTGGTGTCGCAGGCTTACAGCAACTTCCATGCGCTCTCTTCCAACGAGCTCCATGCTGCGCATAACGTTCTTCTCCATCTTCACCAGCTGGGCAAGTTTCTTGCTCAGCTCAGTGCTACCAAAGCCAGCACTATCAGGACGGATTAGCTATGTATTCGGCATTGCGCAATTAGATCAAACGTACGCATGCTTCCTCAGTCCGTGGCCAATGCCTCCCCGGCCAAAAAGGCGCCCCGACTTAGTAGTCGATGGTGGAGGCGGCGGGTTCTGGAGCTGCGACGCCGTCGGAGCCCGAGATTGCCGCAGAGAATATGTACGATGCATGTTTGTTTATCGACTGACTTTGTTGACAATGGATGGTATGCTTATTTTAAACAGATATCGATCGGTCGTTCGATTGATAGTTGACAGGAAGCAAGATCACGAAAAGAAGAGAAGGAGAAAGAGAGTCTGGGTTGGGGGTTTGGATTAAGGATGGAGTGACTTTAGTTGACTTCCAGGTTAAACCCTCAGGAAGGAGGCAGAAGGATGACGGGGGGGACCACTGCGTCATAGTTGTGTGTTTAAGGTTTGAAAGGCTCCATATTTGGGTGTATGGGTGATTGTGATTGGCTAGTATTCTACGAGGCTACGCACGACAACCAAGCCTCGACGTAGCTGGTTTATCTGGGTTATTTATCGATTAATGACGAATCAAAAAATAGGCAATTGGTAATTAAGAAAATAAGGTATGCAGATGATAAACAACAAATCAAATCGGATTAGATGTAACGGAATTATTATTATTATTATTTTAAAAAAACAGCAATGGCAGAAAAACGTACGAGGAGACAGCCAATATTAAATCAGAAACCCTTGGATCAAGATCATTCCGATCTTGGATCTATCAAGGCAGCAAGCGGTGACAGAGTGGGAACACTACCTTAGTAGCATAGAATATAGTCTCACCCGATGTCATACTTTGTGCCAATGTCTCTTACTTATGTCAAGACACCAGTATCTCAGCCCCCCAATGGCTAGGTGGTGGCATAGTATGGCCTAGTATTATATCGATGATTTAGCACATGGCTAAAGAAGACAGTAAGATCCATTGCGTCAAAATCAGCCCTTTGCCTTTCAGCTATGATTTAATACCTCCAACTTGCGAGGGAGGAAGCCGAGCTGATCTCCCCCCCCCCCGGCATCTCAACGCCAGAGAATGTGTCCCATAGGGCTGACGGCAGTTGCAGGCTGCGACCCACTAGTCGGTCAATCTCAATCCCGCACACTTACCTTATCTTTCCTCGTGATAGCATTCCGTTGGCTCCAACCGCAGCACTTGGTCATGCGTACTAATGAGTACGGACCATTGCTAGCCAGTCCCTAGAGTTATCCTTTCCGGCATCCTTGGTCAGATCATAGTCCCTTCAAAAGTAGATTAGGCCAAGACTGCCAGGGAATATACAGGGTTCATAGCCAAGTCCCATGAAAAAAGAAGCGTTATTGATAACCAGCCAGTTCTGACGTCATTTTAGAATTCGCTAAGTTCAGGGGTGGGGATCACGGGAGTGTTCAGGCGCTAGAGATTAGATTAGATTAGATGGTGGGTGTTTCTCCGTCCCAAAGTTTATCGGAAGGTGTATCAGTATCCACGTATCACGCTCGCGGCCACGGCTATATCTATATATGGTACTATCATAGCAATATGATAATATAATAAATTACTGCTTCTCACGAGAAATGGCTATCCAGGTATGTGAGAGTGCTCGTGGCTTACAGTGGGATAAAGTCAACAAGAGTGGCCTCTTTATGGAATTTAGGATGTCGCGTGCTAACATTGGTACAGCATGCATATACGCTGAACCCCATCACAGCTCTCGCACATTGCTGCCAAGCCGAGGGTACAGAGCAAAATGAGTTGCTTCTGGTTGGAGAGGGCGCCTTCCTCAAGATCTATGAAGTTAAATCCTCAGAGATTATTGCACAGTGCAGAGTCTTCAATTCCCAAACAGTGCACGGGATCACCGTGCAGGGGATTCAGGGATGTGGCGATGGCCTAATAGCAATTTGGGGAGGTCGCTCCTTTACCTTGCTTGACGATGTTGACTTTAAAAACATCATATTAGGTGATGTGAGCTCGCTCGTTTCCAACGAGAAGGTCGCCCCGGACTGGCTGCTTGCCTGTGCTATTTCTCCTTTTGATGCTTCGGGTGGTTGCATTTTTATTACAGCCCACAGCGTTGCCCTGCATGTTTTACCGCTCGGTGGCTCAAAGCAGCTGTCTGTGCGGCGCCTGTCGTCGCCGTCTCGCTCGATTCTCTACTCTGCCAATATTGTCTGGACTTCAGAGTCTTCAATTATGGTTGCGGCAGGCACAGTATTTGGAGAAATCGAAATTATTGCGTTGAAGATGAGTATTTCGGACTCTACTGAGAGTAGCGAGGTACTTTTCACTTTCACCGGCCACGAAGGATCGATATTTGGGGTCCAGATCTCCCCTGAGATAAGAGGACCGGATGGAAAACTTACAAGGCTTTTGGCCAGCTGCAGCGATGATCGTACCATCAGACTATGGGATCTCTCGCCGTTAAATAGCGGTCCAACCGATCCTCCGCTCACAGAACGCCTGTTAAAGGATACCGGTTTTGGCGGAGTTGTTCCGGACTCACAGGGTGTACTTTCTGCAAATTTATGCATAGCTACTGCAATGGGTCACGCCTCTCGCATTTGGCAAGTCAAATTTATCACTCCAAGGAACCCAGAGACTGAGAAGGCGACACCAGTCAATGTCCTCTCCTTCGGCGAAGACACGACGGTGCAACAGTGGGCTCTTGATGGGTGGTCCAAAACGTCTGACGACAATGGCGTCCAAGATGGCCTCGGGCTGGGAAAGCTAACCTTAAAGCCCAAAGCGGCTCTTACACATATCAAGGAATTCTCGCACCATACCGGAAAACATATCTGGTCATCCTCTTTGATCGCTACCGGGCAGCTGCAAAGCAGATTAGCCACTGGCGGTGCCGATGGAGCGGTCTCAGTGTTCGATATTTTACTTGATGGGGAGCAGGTTGGCCAGGAAAGTGGACAGATAGCTCATAATGCCCTCGCAGGGGAGTCACCGGAACACCATAGGCACGCAAGATCTTGGATCAAATCACTGGATGATCTCATCGAACCGCTACCTGCGGCTCTAATAGTTCAGGAGCCGGTTGTGGAGCAACCTCCTCCCATCACAGAGTCCAAGGACGGAAGTGCAGAAGATACAACAAAAAGCAAGAAGAAGAAAAATAAGAAGGCGCCTGTGGCCGTAAAGGATGGCTTTAACAAATACGCGCTTGTTGATTTAAATCGAGTTCTCTTCACGACGAATTTTGGGAGGGTTGTCGTCCAATCAACCGCTCCCACTAACTCTTGGCTCGAACTGTCCCTCCCCCTTGGCTCCGAATCAGACCTTAAATCCTACTCAGTTGTCTCCGGCATACCAGAACACGGAATTGCCATATTAGCTGGTGCGAATGGCAAAGTTTTTATGTATTCCCCATCACGAGGCATAGAGCAAATAGCGGATTTAAAACACAAGGTGGCGGGGCTGTTTTATATTTCAAGGACGGGCCGCGATACCCTACTAGTCCTCGCAACGCTCCTTGGGATCTCAGAGGCTACTTTTATTACTATACGACTCGCTTCTTTGGGGAAAGTGGACATTCAAGCCATTGAATTACCATCTGCATTTGTAGTGACGAGTGCAGGCGATGTCGGTGGCCTCACAATACTAGGGTCGAGAAAAGGAGACATAGCAGTTTATAATTTGGATTCCGGAGTGGATGGACAGGTGGTCTCTATTGACGAGAGCTTCAAGTGTCATGATGCAATAACCTCTGTTATGAGTGTTCCGGAATCCTTCGAAACACCAGGCCACTTTATCGTTACAGCCCGCGATGGAACCTATGCTATTTTATTTGCATTTTCCACCCCACTCGGTGATGAAGTTCCACTTGATGATGAAATTTTGATCCAGGTAAAACTTATCCACCAGGCATCTCTTCCATTCGGGCCTATGATTGAAGGGGCGTCATACTGTGGCGCATCTCTAATTCTCCATGGCTTTCGGAGCAAAACGTTCATTGTCTGGAATGAAACGGAGCAAAGAGAAATATGCAGGGTTGACTGCGGTGGAGCCCATAGAAGCTATGTCTACTCCCTTCTTCCCCAATATGGCGGTACCTACTTTGCATATACGAAGGCGTCGAAACTGCATATACACGAGCAATACCACCCGTCGCACGAAGTCTTGAAGTCAGGTGGCCACGGACGAGAGATCAAATGCTGTGCAGTATCCCCCGATCAGCGCTTTATTGCTACGGCAGCTGAAGATACGAACATAAAAATATGGGGCTACGATGATGTCCATGGTGATATTCCCGGCGATAGACTCCAATGCGCCATTACCCTACGGAAGCACAGTGCTGGGGTTCAGCATCTCCAGTGGGCGGCTTCTTCGGAGAAATCCTATTACTTGTTCAGTGGTGGCGGGTGTGAAGAGTTCAATGTCTGGGCGGTATCGGGCGCACCAGGGTCTGGGCTCGGGGCGGTTTGCGAAGCCACCCTGAATGATCTGAGCGAGGAGCGTGACCTGCGAATTATGGGCTTTGATGTTAACGCCATTAGTAACCCTCTCGAGATTAGTCTTGCAGGGAGCAACCCGATGTACTTGATTGCCATTGCTTTCTCGGATTCAACCATTAGGGCGTATTGGTATACTCAAGGCGAGGGGTTCGAAAAGTTCGGGCACGGGAGGTACACTTCTTCGTGTATAACACAGATAAAGGTGCTGATATCGCCCAATGGCGAGTCGAATATTCTAACAGCCTCTACGGACGGCCATCTTGCATTATGGTCCATGGACGGAGATGGCGAGGACGGCGATGACGAAGTTACGAAATTCGCCATGACAAAAAGAATCAAAGTTCACCAGTCGGCCATTTTATCACTTGATACCCTCCCAATAGGGCCGGATGGCTTCCTCGTCGCAACTGGGGGCGACGACAATGCCATATCTCTGGTTTATCTCAGCACCAATGAATTCGCATTGCGGTTGACGGTTCCATTGGCCCATGCTGCTGCTGTCAGCGGACTGAGCTTTGTTGCTCACTCACACGACTCCGCCGATCAAACTGGAATCTTTCGCTTCTGTACAGTGGGCGGGGACCAGAAGGTGAAAAGTTGGGAGTTTAAGGCGATAGTTGAACTAGAGCAAGGAGAGTTCAAGGTCAAGGAGTTGATATGGCAAGAGGCAGGACCTGGTGATAAGACTACAACGAGTGTTGCGGATGCCGCCGGTCTAGCAAGTTTCGGTGGACATTGTAGCCATACTCATTGCCTGGTGTATGGCAATGGGATGGAGGTTTTTGATGCTTGATGCGATCATATTCCTAGGGAAGGGGTGGTAGAAGGTAGCTGGGATTATAGAGGTGTAAAATCTCTTGCTCGCATGCATTTTACATGTAAATTGACGAGCATCAAATATTTATCTCGAAGTAGAATAATGACATTATTCTTATGAACTTACCACAACACAAAATGGCTAATAACGCGTAAACACTCAAAAATGCACAAAGAACTTAAGCTAAATAATATCCACACCACCCTAGACGGCCTAGTGATTTATTGGAGAGTGTTTTATGAGTGTTAAGACAGGTGAAAAGTAATATATAGCACCGGGTTATAGTAACACCGGCAGCCGCCAGATAGATCGCGCTAACTAGGTACCCCTGTATGTAACCCCATACTACCAGTGTTATCTGGAGCTTAACATTTCGTATCTGGTTGGTCAACCAAATAATTCCACCACTTCACGGAGACAAGTGTACACCCTAGGAAAAATCAGTGAAACTGGTGAATGGACACAATGGATACAATATCCTCATCCATAGATGCGCCAATGGGAGATGCGGCCCAAGATATGCCAGCTTCTGAAGAAACCTCCCACCCCTCCTCGATACCCCAGAAGCGCGTGTTGGAGGACGACCACATCCCATCCGTATCCTCACCACTAAACCCAGATTTCAATAAAGTACCAAAGGATGAGGCGCCAGCAGCCAAGGAGCGTGCAGCTCGCGCCAAAAAAGAATCTTTCAAAAAACGCGAAGCCAAAGGCCCTGCTGCTCCAGAAGTAAGGGCCAGCCCAGATCCGGCGGGCCCAGCCAAGCAGAGGAAGACCTCCGACGTCCTCGCACCTCTGCGCTATAAGTTGGCACCACCAAGACTTTCGGATTTTGAACCTCCTCAAGGGCCAGTATTTACCCCGAGCCATACAATTAAAGGGCCCGATGGCGCACCCATACAATTCTATGAAGCATCGGACTAGTAAGATCACCGTGCCCTGACATCTGGAGACCACACCGCTAACGTGCTTGTCTCCTTCAGTGCCTCCAATAAAAAGAATTATCGTTACACTCACTGTATTGCCGACCCTGAATTCCCTTCGTCTCTATTCTACCGCCAGTCTGAAACTGCGCCGTATACCCCACGTCTTAATTTCGAAGATCAGGCAGGCCATATGTTTGTCGACCCGGCAGGTCGACATGTTTCGACTGACAAAGGGTTTCGCATGGCAAAGGCAAATGTATGCGTCCGAGAAGGACGCTACTACTGGGAATGTAAGATTACAAGCGGCATACCAAGACAAGGCGAAACAAGCGACGGGCATGTACGAGTTGGCTGGGCGAGGAGAGAGGCTACACTGGAATCAATGTGCGGCTTCGATGCATATAGTTACGGGATTAGGGATGTCACTGGCCAAAAAGTCCACCTGTCGCGCCCAACTGCATTCTTTCCACCAGGTGAAAATATAGAGGTCGGGGACGTGGTAGGGCTGGAGATTAACCTCCCATCGCTATCGCTACACAGCAAAGTTGTTGAAGGACGATATAATCCAGCCGTGGATCTAGAAGACGACGAGCCGAAGCATGCTGCAGTTTCCGACATCATAAGGGATCGAGTTCCCATTCGATTCAAGTCCCACCTCTATTTCGAGCAGATCGATTACCTTCCAGTGAAAGAGCTCGAAGATTTGATGAATCCAGCTCCGACGGGAACATCTGGTAGTAGTAGCTCGAATGAGAAACCGAGCGCAACACATCCGGTGCCTGCTATGCGCACTCTGCCGAATTCTAGCATTAAGATTTATAAAAACGGGGTTTACATGGGCGAAGCCTTCAAGGATCTCCTCGCATTCTTGCCGCCAGCGTCGTTGCCACAGGCCCAAGTTGGTGCTAGAGAAGGCTTGGATGATGGGATGCTGGGCTACTATCCGGCGATCAGCGTTTTCCGTGGCGGCGCTGCTGAAATCAACCTTGGCCCTGACTTCTGGTTCCCTCCGCCTGGATCCGATGTGGATGATGACGAAGTGGACATGGTGGGAAGCGACCAGCAAGCAACATCCAAGGGCAAGAAAGCGAAGCCCGTCTCAGATAGGTTTGATGATCAGATTGCTGAGGATATTGTTTATGATATTATCGACGAGGTTGATTTCTGGATGCAGGATGGATTCGTCGTGCTAAACCAGGCCCGCAATGCGGCACTGGCGCACCCTACTGCCACGAATGGTAATGGAGAGCCAGGGGAAAACATCATCCCGCATGGTGAGATCAAGGAGTTAGTTCAGGACGAGGAGTAATGATGGATAATGATGCCGAGCAAAAACGCAAAAACGACGGACGCGATTATTGTCAAGATCATTGCCGTGGAACAATGCATGGCGCTCCCGATAGGTTCAATTAGCCCAGCAACGCTGTTACGACAGCAAAAGTATTGAAACAATGTTTCACCTCATGAAACCGAGGTGCCTGAATATGTTACGATACAAATGACGAAAACAGTGCCGGGCCGGGATGGCCGGGACGCACGTCTTGATGGAACCATTGAGGTGGCTTAAACCACCCGTGGGTTTAAGAAAATAGTAAGACATAATTCAAGGGACCCTGAAGTTGCAATTGCAACCGGCGGATTTTTCAATCTCGTTGTTACCATACTGTACGGATATATCTCGATAGATATAACAAAAATGAAGTGAAATCTGGAGCTTTGATTGTTAATATGATTACGCGCACGCACCCTTTTTATGATAAGAAGTACTCGTAACCCCGCGGTGGCTGGCATGACGTCGCCTGTACCCAATCGAATTTGGCACGGCACGGACGCCGCACCCAGTAGATGTACGGTACGAGTAACTGCCTCGCATGAGCAATATCAGGTGGTTGCCATGCAAACTTTTACCGACGGTGATTCCACTGTTTGTCTTGAGACTGCTCTACTGTTTGACAGCTCATTCCTGTCGCCTGGTCTCCTGCTGTAACACCTCTAGACCCAAGACAGCATTTGATGGCGTGAGGGCCGAAAAGAGCTTCTGAAATTCGCCTCATGGTGCATCATCAGTCGTACTGTTGTGCATAACGTCCGCGCCTCGGAAAGCCGAGTAAAATTTGATGTCTCAGCCTCTTTTGCGACGGTTATTTGCAGTTCAATTCCTCGAGGGAAAAGTCCGGAAATTCCTAGGCACGTCCTAGGTGCCCATTGGCAGCAATGCAGAGAGTTACTTCCATGCTGCCGTCCTGGGACAGAACAAAGAAGGGCGGCAAGCAGGGCTTCGATAAGGTTTGGGGATGGGCGGACAAGCTGGGCGCCCCGGTAAACAAGTTCACGAATAAAATCGGAAGTGAGGCCTTTTGGCCGACCGAATTGGACAAGGAGAGTGACAAGGCTGCGAGGATATTGAGGACCTTTTGCAGTAAGTAGCCCCAACTACCTCGGACCACAAATACAGAATCCCGGTCTGGGCCAGTACCTGTGTTGTGCGCAATGGAGGAGAGGAGCATGGTGATTTCATGGTCTTATAGTCTGCTGACAATGGCTCACAGAGGATGGCTTCTACAAAGAAGAGAAGCTGCCGCCAAGCGAAGTCGGTCCCAACCAGAGCGCGAAACAAAGAGTACTGATGAAGATCCCGCCAGAGGTGGTTAGGAATGCAGTTGGGATGGCCATTTTCACAACAATGCGCACAGGTCTCTGGATTTCAGGTGCCGGCGGATCTGGGGTCTTGGTCGCGCGATTGGAAGACGGGTCATGGTCACCTCCTTCCGGGATCATGCTACACACTGCCGGGATAGGATTTTTAGTGGGAGTCGACATATACGACTGCGTTGTGGTTATCAACAGTAGGAAGACATTAGAGTCATTTACGAAAATCAGAGCAACCGTTGGTGGCGAAATCAGCGCCGTTGCGGGACCACTTGGCGTTGGTGGGGTGCTAGAGAGTGACGGGAGGTGGAAGCAGGCTAACAGGCCAGTATTCACATACCTGAAGTCGAGAGGATTCTATGCTGGGGTTCAGCTAGATGGCACGGTAATTATTGAACGAACAGACGAAAATGAGCGGTTCTACGGCGAGCGGGTATCTGCGGCGGACATCCTAGCTGGGAAGGTCAGATTCGTACCAAGGGAAACGAAAATGCTCTTGGAGACGCTGAAGTTGGCGGAGGGTCGATCGGACTACGACCAACAATTAATGGAAGAATTAGAGGACCAACCCGCCCCAGGAGATGTCGATGTCGAGTCATCAAATGTTTTCGGGATCCCGGAGCCAGATGACCCCGATCCATTCGGTGTCCTTGCTTTAGAGCAGGCCGGGTTAGAGATCAGAGAGGCAGGGAGTCACTCTCGACCAAATAGCTCACAGTTTGAATACAAGCCCAGCCCAACCAGTCCGATATTTCCTCACTTAAACCGAATGAGTATGGACACCAATGCGGGAAACAATCGAGCTAGCTATATGGGCAACTCGAAAAGGACCAGCTTACGAACTGTCCGAAGTATTTCAATGGGTACACAAACTGACGCGGATGACTCGTCCAGCGTGCATACAAAGACTCCAATCGAAGCGGCTGATACTCCTATGGAAAAGGTTGATCTAGAGCCGCCGGATGTTGACTACACACAAATTGATCTCGGACCATACAGAGGATTCACAAGCCCAACCCCCGCCTCTGAGTTCAATGGGAGTGGCACAACTATAACAGAGCAAGACTCGCCTGAAACCCAACACCGCGAGAGCGCTGAGAAGAATACCGAATCCAAGCAAGGCGAAGCGTTAGAGGACCATGATCAACCCAAACATCGCGAAAGGTCCGAGAAGCGAACTAAACCCCAACATCAAGAACGATCTGAGAAACGTAATGAACCCCAAAACCACGAAGACTCTGAGAAACACGGCGACAGTGAATCCGATACTTACTCAGACGACGGCTTGGACGACGACGAACCCGTGGTTTTTGAGGCAGCGGCAACAACGCATCGCCCAACTCACATCAACGTTGTCAAGGCGCGAGGAAATGTCGTTACTATCCCGCCAAGGCCCACACCACCTCTACCACCAAGGAGTTCAGCAAGAGGTAGTAGGACACTGGTAAATGGCGTCTGGGACAATGGAACGTCCCCACTTGCGAGCCCAAGATCGGACAGGTTTTCTCCTCTCCCGAGCCCAAGGGCCGACGGATTTGAGATTGCCAAGCTTAATGGCAGCTCAAGCCGGCCTTCATCGCTCCAGAGCCAAACTGAACAACCTAATGGTGTAACCGAAAATGGGGTCAAGGCGGTGGATGAAACCAATGGGGTCAAAGAAAAGAAGTCGAGCGAAGTGGAAGTCCCATATGGCCAATATCTTTCTTCGGGAAACCAGACTAGCAAAGAAAGCCCCAAGGAAGAAACTTCCAAGGAAAAGAGCTCTAAGGAAGAGGGCCCCAAGGAAGTGAGCCCCAGGGAAGAGAGCCCTAAGATAGAGAGCCCAAGGGAAGATATTGTCTTCTCCTCTGCAGAAACGAAGGCCTCGTCTCCAAAATGTGGAGCTCAAGTTCCACTCCCAAGCTCCGAAATGACCGAAGATGGGGCCGAGGAAAGTCAGAATGAGGACTTTCACGATGCTGTTGATACGCCCATTAGTGGCAAATAGGATACGAGTACAGACACGAAGATATAGCTGGCATAAGGTGTTTTGGAAATTCATGTTCAACGGGGGGGAATAATACTTTCACGATGCTGTTGATGCGCCCACTGGTGACAAAGAAGATACGAGTACAGACACGAAGATATAGCTGACATATGGTGTTTGGAAATTTCATGCTCAACGGGGGGAATAATATTTGGGATTAAAGCTTTTATTATTTTCATAAAGAATAATTTTGGATCTGGAGTTGCTAGTCGGAAGCATCATATGGGGAGGTTACTTGGAGTTCCGCGACGTTGGATGAAGTTTTGGCAAGATATATGAATATAGGCGCCGACATACTCTTACAATATAATCAAAGGCAATTTAAAGAAATGGGCTATATATTTTTCCTGCTTGCTTGATAATGTGAACTTTTCGAAGTAATGTCTTGATTTGACTCCTCTAAGTGGTACTAAACAAATTTTAACATCTGAGCATCCATCAATCCCAGGAGCTTTAGCTCAGTGGTTAACAATCCCTCGTGGCGCAATGGCTAGCGCGTTCGACTGTTAAACAGTAATCTGCTTGCAATCGAGAGGTTGGTGGTTCGACCCCACCCGAGGGAGTTTATATTTTTGCTCTTTTTTACACATTATTGAGAGTGGTTGATGATGTGGTTGAGGGGGGAAATTATTCCTAGTTTAGCTGTTGTGTACCAGTGTTCTATATTTTGGTCGCGTACCTGACAGAAGTCGCGTATTCCCCCGATAAGGCTGATAAGGCGGGGAGAGCCAACAGGCACATTTGTTGGAAACATTTCCCTTTTGTCCCAAGCCTATTACAGTAGAAGTTACAGCTCAGCTGTAGTTTCCCGCCTCAGATCGCCCTCATGCCGGTCGGGCAGTACGATGATAGTAACCGCGCCTTTCTCCAAGCCTTCATGGCAAGAGGCACCTTGACGTTCAAGGAAGCGCGACCCCTCCTCGCCGCCATATTCTCCGTGAAAGATGGTACTGCATCTGGCCCCCTCTAGCTTTCCCTCCCAGTTTCTAATCAGCTACAATACAGGTGAGACTGTTCGTCCCGATGAGGTCACCATGGCGGACTTCGACTCTTACGTCCACGCTGCCTCCGCAGCCTTGTCCCCCTTCGACTACGAAATCCGCTCTACACTACACCAGGTCTCGAAAGAGCGCATATGGGCTCTCGTGAACAGCACCAGCGACGCCCTGACGCAAATAGCAACAGTGAGGACAGCAGACGAGATTGCATTTATTAAACGGGTACTGGACGCCATGTTCGAGACGTATAACACCGAGCGCCAAGAAGTCATGGCGATTACAAGTATGCAGGCCATGAAAGTAGCGAAGGCAGATGACAGGAGGCGGCAGAGCAACGGAGACGGCGAGGAGAGCCAGAGCGCAGATAAGGGACTCACGCATGGCCAGGCGGAAAAGTTGATGCTGAGTTTGGTCGAAGAGGGGTGGTTTGAGCGAAGCAAGGAGGGGTGGTTCACGCTTTCTCCGCGGGCACTGATGGAGCTCAAGTCCTGGTTGGTGGCGACTTATAACGATCCGGATGCGGAGGCGGGTGAATGGCAGCATATCAAGAACTGCGAGGCCTGTAAGGCAATTGTTACAATGGGACAGAGGTGCTCGGAGGCGTCGTGTACTGTGCGCCTTCATGAGGGTTGTCTGGGCCCATTTTGGAGGACCAGGAGGGAGGAGAAATGTCCCAAGTGCAAGACACCGTGGAAGGGCTTATGGGTTGGGGAGAAGGCTGTGACAACTACAGAAGCTTATAATAGGGGCAGGAGAATTAGTGGAGGGGCCAATAGGACGGTTGCGCAAGAGGAGGAGGGAGAGGGACAGAATGGAGAAGAGGATGCAGAGGGTGAAGATGACGAAGGCGAAGCTTGAGAAAGACGTGGAATAATACGAAACGGCTGGCGTTAAGGGTTGACGACATGGGATTCCAAGTGGGTTAGGGCTGGAATTTGCCTGAAAGTGATGTATTACTCAATACCAATGATATTCAAAAGCTGAAAATCTATACGCGTACGCAAGTAAGTTGATTGCTGTCAATTAACTGCTTAAACAACGAGATTGTACAAATCAAATTGGTATATCAACCGACTACTATTTGTCGATTATGGTCATACATATATATCCACCCCCTTCTATCCGCATACTAGAAACGTGTTATTGCGCCCCATTGTTGTGTTCATCCCGTGTCATTAGCATAATAGCCGTCCTCTCCGCCAAAAATCTCCCTATTGTTCATAATCATGAATTCCTCGACTTCATTAACCCTCATTACAATGCTTTTGTGTGGCCCTCTTTAATCACGACGACGTTCCGACGAAGAGGCCTCCTTTGAGGCATCTAGCCGACGTGAATCATGACTCCTTCTTTTTGGTGAAGGGTTGTTGGACCTCCTATCAAATCGACGCGAATCGTGGCTCCGCCGTCTGCTGCTTGAGCGATCATGACGACGCGAATCACGGCTCCGTCTTCTTGATCCAGCGTTGGGCGATGCGCTGGATTCCAAAGCTGGGTCATCATCTAGCTCTACAATACGTCCCTCACTGTCGACCACTTCCGTCTTGCCTTCTGCCGCAAGACGTACTTCTCTGCCTCGTTTGTGGCAATACCAGAAAAAGAAAAGAAGGACTATAAAGGTTAGGATGTATGCTGTGACGCGGAGTGGAATATCTTACCAAAAAGACCCAAACTAAGCAAAACGTTCGTGCCCATGAATGCAGGCCACCTCAGTTTCAGAGAATTCATGATCGTCTTCAACAAGCCGGCCACCGCCCCAGGTTTTGTTACCAGATCCTTCAGAGAGGTCGGCTTTAAGAATCCTTTGGCGGCCCCCATAAACCCTCCACCAGCAGCCGCTGCACTAGCACCCTCTGCCATGCCAGACTTTTGAGCCTCTGCAGCAGTAGCCAGAAGCTCTGGAGCCAAAGTACTAGTCCACTTTTCTGGTAGTTGAGCTATTAACTTCTTCAGGAACGAAGGAAGTTGATCATAGGTTTTAGCAAGTGTGCCCTGCGAGTCATCCAAGAGATGGACTAAATCATCGTATGCAGTCGGGACCCCGTTGACGAGGTCTTTAAGCACGAGAGTGAATTTCTCCATAAGCTCGTTGGATTCCTTTGAGAGAGACAGTGCACGGTTGTTGACAGCCGATAGATTAAGATCATTTAGGACACGGGTAATGTCATCTTCTTCCTTCTCAACCTCTTCCGTCGGGAGAGTTGCCTTCACATTTTTCTCGTCTTTCTTCGACTTCCCAAACAATGATGAGAATCGGTTTTCCTTCTTCTTTGCCTTCTCTGGCCCCTTTTCATTCTCCTTGTTTTTCCCCTTGCTTATAGACCTCTCTAGCTGCGGCGTGTTTTCATCCGTCTCGAGGTTCTCCTGTTTCAAAGCGATCGGGCGTTCAGGAAGCGGTGGCGGCGTCCCCTCGGAGACAAGGTGTTCGATGAATCTCTCATCGTCGGGGTTTAGAACTGGTTTGAGCGGCGGCGTTTGAGCTTCCTCTCGGGCTCGCTTCTCAGCTTGGTGCTTCTTTACTTTCTTGTATGTGAAGTATTCTAGCATCTTGATTACTCTTTCAGGTATATGAGTGCAATATCCTGATGTTTTGAGGGTGTTGAATCAGAGAGGCTGGTAGCTTGTAAGACTGGGTCCAATGTTGGCGGTGGCGTAGTGCCAAGATTTGATAGAGGGGCATGTGTGGCTGTGCAGCGACGTCACAAGCTTGTGACAGCAGTTAGCCAAGCTTTTATCATAATATTCTAGTATGGTTCTACTTCGTAAATCAAGCAACCAAACAAAGACAATCTAGGCCTATAGATGGACAATAATTGGGACTGTTCGGATTTACCTCAGCCAGGGCGATGATTTAGTATATTATGACCTCTGTCCTCTTATCTTCGTTTCTGCGTTTTATGGAAGTGGGGTCTAATTGCTAAGAGATATTTAATGCACGCCCAAGGAAGAACTTTTATTAATTCTACTTCATTCCCATGATCTCCCGATTTTCTAAGTCACTACAGACTGACAGCCTATATAGCATTTGTCTGTCCAGGCTGTATCCCGTGGCTGAATAGTGTAAATGGCGATATTCCGAGATCCAGCTACTGGTGGTAATCCATACGGCTGTCCCCAAGAACCCTGTATATTTCGTCGACAATATCTTGCTGGCCACTTGGTGCACCTCTCACCGCGAGGAACTTCCTGCAGTCCACCGATACCTCTTCCCCTGGGTTGCCGCTTCTCATGATACCACCGGCCTCTTCAAGCACACACCATGCCGCTGCAACATCCCACGCCCAGCATCCTCCTTCCCAGTATACATCTAGCTGGCCAGCCGCTACAGCGACAAGGTTCAGCGCAGCAGATCCCATGGATCTCAGACTGTGTACCATGGCTCCTCCCTGCTCCTTGGACGCAGCAAGCTTGGCGAATGCCTTAACTTTTACGTCGAAGTTGATCCCGCTTCGGTCTGAGCCCCATTCCACACCGACAAGGCAAGTGCTCAGGTCTTTCAATGGCTCAGGGCTAGCTTTCAAAGGAAGTTTCTGCTTTGGACCACCGTTTTGTGACAAGAAGGAGCCTTGGCCTTTAATTGCAGTCCAGAGTTCGTTGAGAAACGGGTTGTAGATGACGCCAACCGTTGGTACCCGGCCCACCGTGAAGCCAAGGGATATGCAGACACTTGGGAAGGCATGGACAAAGTTCGTTGTACCATCTATCGGGTCGACAATGAACGTGGGAGCGTCCGTTAGTGGCTGGCCAGGATAGTATGTCTCCTCCCCAATGAAGTCAAACTTCGGGTATGCTGTGCGCAATTCAGAGGTCACCATGGCCTCTACGGCCTTGTCAGTTTCAGTGACGAGGTCGGCAGCTACAACATATCAGTTGAATCATATGAGGAAGCATTAGAGTCGGTTGGTTGCGAAAACCGAGCTCCGGGCTTTATATAGTGGGGGCGTACAGTTCTTCTTGGTGTCAGAACCGAGAGTCTGCGGGGTTGCAGACATGATCATCTTGCCCGCCTGATGGGCGACCTTGACCAGAAGGTCATGTATCTCGGTGAGATTGATATCAGACATGTTGAGTGAAATATTTCTTTGATTGCGGAGGAATTGATGAGTTAGGAGTGTCAGATGTGATGGAGGTGGGGTATGTAAATAAAGGCGGGGACAATAATTTGGCTGGTACGTACATTGGATAGCTATGGGGAATTCACCGCCCGGCAGAAAAAGTCTAGCCTCAATTCCACACGAAGCACCAAACAGGCCGGGCTGGCAAGTTGCGTGCATGATTCAAAGACAAATATTACAGCTACATTTGGCCCGTGTTATTGGGTATAGAGGCTGTAGAGGGCCACGGTATCTTGTCGCTACTCGAACATTTAGCGCAATGTCTTCCTCTGAAAATAACTCTCCTGCAAAGGACATCAGTGTAATTCCTGCTGCTGGACAACAGATCCACCACGATGGAAAAGACTACAACACAATAAAAGAAGGGCTTGCATATATTCTCGTCCCTGGATCTGGGCCTTTGGTTCCTCAGACCAACCCAACTGGCGACAATCAATCTCAATCGGTCTTTTATAACCCAATCCAACAGTTCAATCGCGATCTTAGTGTTTTGGCAATCAAGGCATATGGAGAGGATGCGGTTGCTAAAAAGGAAGCGGAATCCGAGAAGAGGCGCAAAGCTGCTAATGCAAAGAGCAAGAAACGGAAGCGTGTGGACGAAACTGTGAATAAAGATGGAGCGGAAGGCGCACCAACCACAGTGGCAGCCAACGATAATGAAGCGACGGCTACTCTGGCCACAGATGCAGTATCAGAGCAAACAGCCATGGAAATAGATGTACCACCAGCGGTGAAGGCTTCGCACCATGCAGGCATCCAAGCGGAGACTGAAACCTCTCCAGGCGGAACTAAGGAACAAAACGGAACGAACAAGACCAAGCAACAAGAGCAGTTCACCATCCTAGACGCACTTTCAGCCACTGGCCTACGAGCCCTCCGATATGCACAGGAGATCCCATTCACCACATCTGTCACAGCCAATGACCTTCTCCCAGAGGCTACCCGGGCAATCAACCTGAATGTCCTCCATAACAAGCTCACTTCTACGATCAACCCCGTCACTGGGAACGCAATTACCCACATGTACAACTTCGCCAGCGAAATACCCCTTGATTCCCATCGATATAAGCCCTCCAGAAAATATGATGTTATCGACCTCGACCCTTATGGGACGGCTGTCCCCTTTCTCGATGCAGCTGTTCAAGCCGTCCGTGATGACGGAGGCCTTCTCTGCGTAACCTGCACTGATGCGGGTGTCTGGGCCTCGAATGGGTACCCAGAGAAGTGTTATTCTTTATATGGCGGGTTACCACTCAAGGGAATGCACTCGCATGAAGGTGGACTGCGATTGATACTTCATGCCATCGCCACTTCCGCTGCACGCTACGGACTTTCTATCGAGCCTCTACTCTCTCTTTCCATCGATTTCTACGCCCGAGTATTTGTAAAGATCCACAAGTCCCCAGCGGATGTCAAATTCCTTGCTGGTAAAACAATGATGGTTTATAACTGCGACCAGGGATGCGGCTCTTGGGAGACGCAACTCCTAGCAAAGAACCAGTTGCGGCCGAACAAAAGTGGGAAAGGCACCTTTTGGAAACATGTCTTTGCTCAAGCGCCTACCACAGGACAGAACTGTGAACACTGTGGTTGGCATCGACACCTAGCAGGGCCGATGTGGGCGGGCCCGCTACATGACGCGAAGTTCATACAGCGTATCCTGGATGACCTGCCAAAGGTCGATAAGGATACTTATCAAACCACCACAAGACTTGAAGGAATGCTGTCCATGGCTCTTGAAGAGACACTGCCACCCCCACCGCGGACAGATGACCTCGTACCACCACCGATTCCAAAGGGCAGAGCGGATCCGTCGATAGTCGATCCATTCCCATTTTATTTCATTCCGTCGGTATTATCGAAAGTGATTCATTGCATCACTCCTGATGAGAATGCTATTCGTGGTGCACTCAGACACGCAGGTTACAGGGTCACACGCAGCCACACGAAAGCAGGAACAATCAAAACAGATGCGCCGTGGAGTTTCATATGGGAAGTTATGCGTGAATGGGCGAGGCAAAAGGCCCCGGTTAGGGAAGGGGCTGTTAGAGAGGGAACTCCAGGATTTAAGGTAATGGGATTGGATAAGAAGAAGAAGTCAGAGAGTGAAGATGCTGGAAATGGGGACGGCGAGGGCAATGCGCGCTTGAATATTGTCTTTGATGAGGCCCTTGGGAAAGAAACGGATAAGAGAAAGCTGGTAAGGTATCAAGTGAATCCTAGAGAGAACTGGGGACCGATGAATAGGGCCAAGGGTCCTCTGTAAGAGACAGGACATAAAATTTACATAATCCGCATTTAATGTTAAATAAAGCGTTATTGATAGACTTAGAAGCCTGTACTCCACCTTGCGCAATTTGCTTCTTGTTATTAAACTTGGTCGGCCATAATCACAGTGATGATGTCCACCTGGGTTTCCATCTAAATCCAAAATAAATATGGCACGTGATTTCGTGTAATTTACGTGTCGTGCACTCAAAGCGAGGGACCAGGCGGGTACTTCTCATCAACGCCTAACGTTCACCCAGAAAGATGCAGTTATAACCACAACTGCAGTTTGCCAAGTTGAATTTTGGGGAAGTACAGAATGTGGGTCATCGAGAGTGATGGCGACACCTTTAACGGTATGTATTCGATGTGGAAGCCCAACCTAGTAGTCGCAGGCTCCATGTTAATCGGGCGCAGGCAAGCGACTCTGGCTTCGCCCAGGAAAAAGATTCATTTTGGGGCGAACATTAGCAGACTGTAAGGCCCCTCTCAGTGCCATCCCTCTCGTCCACTCACATGTCGGCTAGCTGGCGGCTTTGCGATCGCGAATAAAACCATATCCAGGAAACACCTGGTTGTCGAAGTGGACGAAGTTAAACCTGGGGACTGCGTAAGTTCATAGGCCCTACCTTTAACGGATAGTATTTCTAACATACCAAAGGCGCGGCTGAAAACTCGGTCGCGAGTCACCCTAGAGGATCTAAAGACGAAGATAGGAACGTTGGTCAACAATACTCAGATCAGAGGTCAGCGCCATGTACTGGAGGATAATGACTATGATATACGGCTGGGGCAATATGAAAAGCTTTTCAGGTCTCGTCTCGCAACTGGCCTTTTTTATCTCGACTTGATTGCTGACAAACTATAGAATTCGATGGATTCCAGTTGTCTTGACATTCTCCTTCACTGGAAAGGAACTCCGCAATAACCAGATTTCTTCGTTCGTTGAACGCCTGGAGCGCCTCGATATAAAGGTTCTCGTTGAATATGCGCACCAAAGTACAACTCATGTTGTGGCTAAGAAGCGGAACACGTCCAAAGGGCTCCAAGCACTTATTAACGGGAATTATATTGTCGACCACTCCTTTATTGATGCAATCGTCGACATTACTACGGCAGATCCTGGTACCGAATCAGCTCTTGAATCGGATTTTGACTCAAATTGGCCAAAAGAACTGGACCATCTTCCCCCAAAGGGCCCTGAACAAACAGACCGCCCATCCTCGTCATATCTGCCAGACCCCGCAAGGTTGACTATCTTCGAGGGCTATACGTTTGTGTTCTACGAACAATCGCAATTTGACAATCTAATTGCGCCAATAACTAACGGCAAGGGAAAGGCTTTGCTTCATCAGGTAAATCCGGATAGTACAACGGCAGAGGAGTTCGTGCGATATGTGAAAAATGTGGCGGGAGAAAAAGGTACGGGCGTGTTTGAAGATGGCAGTACTGGGACAGGGGTGGTAGTCGTGAGATACCAACCCCTAAAGGGACCAACATTACCGTTCTACTCCGACTTCGGCCAGCAAGTTTCATTACAGCTTGACCACCGGTTGATTGAGCAGAGCGAGTTTTTGGATGCTATTCTGAATAACGATGCCAGTGTGCTACGGAGACCACTCGAGGTTGAGTCACCAATAACCGTACCAGCAACTTTGACGGCAGATGAGCCACACGGAGTAACTACGAGTGCGTTGATAGAAAAGGCAGAAGCTAAATCTGCTATTCCAGCACATGGTACAAGTCTCTCCAGAAGCTTGGGGGAGAAACAACCGCTCGCGATGGGAAGTGTTGAACCACCAACGAGGCGAGTGGGAAGGTCGAGAAGAGCAGTGACAAGCAGGTTTACTGGCTTTGACGACGAGTTTGATGATGATAGCGCTGATAAGCCAAGCGAAACTATTGCGTCGGCCAGCAACTCGCGACCAGAAGATGCCTCGGTCATGGACCATCAGAAGTCTACGACTGCTGCTGAAATTTATCAAGCTGTAGTCTCGGAGGAGCCACGAAGGCGACCGAAGCGCCCACTACCACAGGTACAGGAGTCAGATAACGAGGATGTCATGGACCAACTTGCTCCAGCTGCGGCGAAGCTAAAGAGGTTACGACTCGCTAATGGGGAGCCTACGAACCCTCCTAATCAACCGTTGGCAGCAGTAGAGGCAAAATCTCGTTCCCCAGAGCCAAAGGAGGCCGCAAAGAAACCGCGGAAACTCAAGAAAGAAGCCGATGCCCCCGAGTTCACGTATTTGCAGCAGAAGGGGATGGTAACCTCTCTTGAAAACTCCCAACCAGATGCCTCAGGTGGAGGCCTTGAAGACGTGGATGCTGCTGAGGTTCGGAATCTCGCATCAATCAAAGAAATGGGAGTCAGGCACCCAGAAGCAGCGACCCGAGCGAGGGATGAGGCCAGAGGTGACCGCTGGGATGAGAGGTGGAATGGTCGCGTGAACTTCAAGAAGTTCAGGAGAAAAGGGGGAGATAGGCCGCCCGCTGCCCACAAAGTTATTGTATCGCTAGAAGTGGCCAAGCAAAAGGATTTCGGTATTGGTGATAGTTATTGGCTTAAAAACGATAAAACATCTCAGCTGAGAAAGAAGGATAAGTCGCAAAGAACCAGCCAAAACGAGTCGCCTGTCCAATCTCAGACTCTAACGACGAGAAGCGAAGCCGAAGAATCTAATATGAGCTCATTTGGCCAAGGGGCATCGCTCCCGAAGTCGGCGAAGGACGCGGGGCCACGAGAGAGCCAACCCTCTCTCGGTGGCCGACCTTCAACGAACAAGAGACCTTCTTCTGAAGCTTTGATGAACCCACCCCCGGTTAAAAAGACGAAGCGCCCCTTTCAGAAGGAAGACAGTGATGACAGCGACGATGGGCTTGGATTCCGGTTCCAGAAGAGAAAATAAGGACAGTGAAGTTGGGGACCGACTCTCTCTCAAACAAAAAGTGTCGCGTCTATCCAGCGCTTATGCTACTCAACAGCCGAACTGCCAGTATGGTTCTGCAAAGCCAGAACGAAACCGCCATATCGGCACACAGATAGGTACATATACCCTTTCGGATGCCGTGCCAGTCTACCTAGATCGATCGTAGACATCGTTAGGAGAAAAGTGAGGAGATGGCGCCACGTAGGCCTATGTGAAGGTGGAAGTATCGCCGCCTCCTGCAAAAATGGCAATATATGAAGACAGATACAGCGAGCTGGGAGGAATGGCAGTTAGTGGCTGATTGCTGGCCTGAGGAACAATTAGACGGAAATAAGTAGTAATAGGGGCCTTTCTGTTGTGGTTCTATGGTCCATTTGTTATATAATACACCCATATTAAGTGGAAGTAATACGCTTTTGTTGCCTCTTAAACATCTCGACAGGATGACAGTCACGTAAAAAAAAAATATCTATACCAATCTGTGTAGGATTAACAATCGCACCAGGTCGAAAGGTGGCTTAGTCCATGGGTATCATATATCGATTAGTCTAGTACCTCGGTTTCTATCATTACACATGCCCACTATAAATGCAGAGGAAACCTTATATTCTAGTCCATACTCTCCAATGCACTAACCTCCTTCACCTCCGATTCTCCCACGGCGATGCCAATCAAGCAAGGCGCAAGCATCCCTTCCCAGTTTACCCAGGGATGGATCTCAGCAAATAATTTTGTGCCATCCCGGCCAGCACACTTCATGAGCTCAGGTTCTCCACCGGGATGGTATGGCAAATACGGCGTGATGTTGTACACCTTCCCGCCCAACACGGTCCAAGCATCCTTCCCTTTGCGCCCCGTATAGTGCCGCAGCTGCGAGGGTGTAACCTTCAGATACGGAGTAGAAGCCGGAAGCCCCCGCAGATTGGCATTCGGCGCCTCGGACAACTTGGCCCAATCAAGTGGGGAGTGGCCAGGCGTCAAACCGACCTTTAGTCTGGGCTTGGGAGGAATCGAGTTATGAGTTGGTGGCGGTGCCAGGGAGAAGTTTCCACCACGGTTTGGGGCAGGCGACCGTGACGGTGGAGACGCTGAATAGACCGAGCGAAGTGGCGGTTGCACAGAAGGTATTGGGTTCAACCGTGGTGCGCCGCGGCTGTCCGAAGCGCGTTGGGCCGAATTTAAGGCAGGGAAGGAAGGGAGCGCGGGGGCAGATAGTCCCTGGCCTCTAGGAGAGGGCTGTAACGGCGCAGCTCGCGCTGGTGGAGCTTCACTGCTAGGTCCATTTGGCGCTTTAACTAGAAATGTTGGAGGAGGAGGCATCGCCTTCCGATCCAGCTCAGCCTTGGCTTCCTTCACACCTGCATCCGGAGGTGCTGTATCCTCCTTGTCTTCCTTGTTTCCCTTTTCCCCCTTGGTTTCACTCCCATCTTCGACCTGGCCCGCTCCTGTCTGATTCAGATCATCACGCGAGACATCGCCGCCGCTGTCAGCCTTCCTGGGGAACCAGGAGGCTAGCCATGTCGAGGGCGGCACTTTGAAGAGGAAGAACGTGAAAGTGGCGATTAATAGTGACACGCCGATCAGAGTCATAACAGGGATAGATGCAGGGAGGGAGCACCGCTGTGGCCTTCGGTGGAGAGAGGCAAGGCAGTAAGATTAGATGCGGTGCGATTCAATGCGGCGGGTTGCTTAAGAGAAATATATTATACAGTAGTTCGTGGGGACAAGAGGCGCGATAAGCAGATTGCGGCTGTAGTCCTCGGAGTACTAGGAGTACGGTACAGTACTTGGGTACCTCAGTGGGATATTCTTGGCGGGGCAATAGTGGGAGAGTAGTAGACGAGTGCCAGACCAAAGTTACTTAAGCCAATGTATTTTTGTACTGCCGAGGGTGGTGGGGGTGGTGGCGGCATGACAGGAGTACATAAAAATAGGTACTCACAGGACACCACTATACATTTTGTTTCACTCTTCTGTCCGCATGCATCCCGTTGTCTTTGTTTACCTGCGAGTTAATGCCAGACCACTGAGACAGGGGACAGACAGCAGTGATGATGACCTGCAGAAACTTGAATATGGTTACCATGTAAATAATAAAATAACTATAGAAATAATATATACACTCCTTCTCTACGTTGATACTCCCCTCCTATGTATGTAGAGGGGTAAAAAAGGTATCGGGCGGGTTGACAGGCAAATGACAAAAAGGTACAGTACATATTGGCGCATTTCCACCGCCAAACTCCAATCTAAGATCATAATAACGGCCCACTCCAAACAAGACCACACCGCATCATACCCAGTATCACCAACAACACCGACACCAACAGACCGTACTACCCGATTATCCCAAAGCGCAACATCTCGTCAGTCAAAACGATCGCTTGCACTGGAGCCCGACGAGCAGAATGCGATAATGCGAGCGCCGAATGGTCCTCTGACTTCGAAGAGCGGCAATGCTATGCCTGTCGATAAGCCAAATCCTCATGGCCAGAGGCCCGTCATGTCGCCCATGGGCGCAGCGGGCATGAAATCGATGAACACCACGCCTTTGACTCCCAAAATCGCCGGCGCAATTCCTGCCAATGTTGTAACACCATTGCTTCGACGGGCAACGCGTCAGGACACTACCCCCAGCGGCCCTCAAAGGGACGAACGCACAACCCCCGTTAGCTCTTTTCTGAGCGACAACATCACACCAAGGTCTGGGTCAAGAAAATCGAGGCTAGATAGTGCGAACCCGACTCCGACTGGGACTCCGACAGCACCAAAACCAACAGAGCCCACTCTTGCATCTGGAGGAAATCTAGTATATAGCGGGGGTCTGGGGTTGTCTCAACTCGACGACCTGCCGACAAAGCCCACTGTCTCATTTAGCCCTACTATATCAGATATTGGGGGCGTACAGGACAGGTCACAGCATCAATCACAACAATCGCAGCAAGCGGGGAAGTTCTTCTATGCCAGCGACGCAAAGTCGAATAACTCGCAACCCCCTCGTCAACGCCCTGGTGCCCCCAAACAGAACAGCTTCCTCTATGCAAATGGAAACGCAATCCCGTCGCCCACAACCCAGCCTGGGACTTCGCCGACTCTGCCCGCATCGGAGGATAAAGGCAGGGCGAGATTTGTTCACGCCAATGGGACCCCGGATACTACGAGGCCACCAGCCCATTCGTTCAGTCGCGCCGGTTCAACAGTGTCGACCACGCCGTTCTCAGGACAACCTCGTCTTGCTTTTCAAGGCCGGCCCTCTGGGTCGTCGCGGCCGTCATCGCCTACGAAGCCTGCCGATAATGGCAATACCTATGTGACCAGAAGGATTTCAACCGTTTCGCCCCCTTCAATCCCAGTCCCCTACACCTCGCCTCCTTTGATCCAATCGCCCTATACATCACCGCCACTTTATCAGAATACAGCTCCTACATCCGGAGAAGAGGGCCCAACTCCCAATTCTTTCCGGCCTCGTTCCAAATCTCCCAGTGTCAGCCACGTGGACGAGTCACGCTTGGGAGTAGAGTCGGGTGAACCTCGCAATGTATCTCTTCCAGTTGCTATTGATAGGACAAGCCTTTCTTCAACAGAGGAAGGCTCAGAGTCCGCCTTAGCAGACGATTCATCCTCGGTTTCCGGATTGAGGAGCCCAGTGAAGGCCGGGGCTACGCTGGAGCAGTTAAACGGACTTGCTGCCAATGCCCGACGAGAAAGGAAGGTACTCGACCTCGAAATAACTAATTCGTCACTTGCAGCAATCAATCGAACCCTTGAGCGCGAAATGCGGAAGCAAAGTGCCGAATTACGGAGATATCGCCGACTCAGTCGGTCTGGGCGCCTCTCGATAGCTACAGCGACATCCCGATCATCACTTGGGAGCCATCTAAGCTTGGGCGGAATTATGGAAGATCCCCTTGCCGATATGAGCGGCGAGGAGTACGACGATGAAGATGATGACGACGTGTCCGAGTTGGACTCTGCTGATGATGGGACGCTCAGCCCTACTGCTTTGGCAGAAAGTGATGCACGCCACAGAAAGCGTGATGAACAGCGACTACAGCTGGATCTAGAAAAGCACCAACAACTTTTAATCGATAGCCAGAAGATGAATCAGAGTATAAAACGGTGTCTTGGGTGGACAGAGGAGCTTATACTTGAGGGTAATAAGGCACTGGCATATAAAGTGCATGTCAGTGACGTCGAACTTGGAGGGCGGGTTCTTATTGCGGACGATCACGACGACGACACTGAAACCGTTGTTTCGGAATGTGAACGGCCTAGTCCATCAAAACTCTCAGGATGAGGCGGCAGTAATTGGAATTCAAACATAGATCATCGTGCAACATGCCGAGATTTTGGAGGCGTTTATTAGGCGTAATTGCTACGGATGGGGATGGTGCGCGGGCGACCAGATAATACATCTTTGGCTTTGGGATTGTGTGTGGGAGTTAGCAGCGTGGTATCGCTCGGAGTTGTTTAGGGAAGGAGGCTATGAGATCCACTCGCTCATTTAACATCAGTCCATTTGTCTGTACAGTATGATACCCAAGGCAGATATGCCGCCATTTGGCTAGGAAGCGGAACAGAAGCTATTTTCATTTGTAGAAATACCGCTAGCTTAAACAAAGCACTTCAAATTGTGTTATGGTGGGCTGCATCCGTGCTTTTGATGTGCAATATGATTTCATGAATCACATGGCTGTAAAATTCGAAATTGCGAGTTGCAGGACACCTTGCATGCGGTTATCAAAAAACCTTTAGCAATATTGATATCTCATAAAAGCGTTATGGGTATCCTCTGGACATTATTCTGCATTGCTATCTCAATGACTTCTCACTTCTAAATTATCTAATCGCTCTCTTTACTTCGGCACGTTTGGAGCGTCCGCAGCAGCGGCAGCAGCATCCGGTGAAGGAGACTTGGCGCTGTCAGCCTTCTTATCCTTGCCCTTCTTCTTCTCCTTCTTAGCCGCAGCCTCTGCGACCAATTGTTCAAATGCCATATAATCACCTTCCTCCTCGGGGTTACGTTTAGCCTAGCATAGTCAGTATCAAGTAGGATGAATATGGTTTCAGAGTACAGCATACCTTCGCATATATCTCACCACTGATAACGAGAGCCTGGGCTCTCTCCAAACGCTTCGACATAGGCACCTTCTTGTCGTGCAGGACCTCATCACATACATCTCTGAGTACACCCTGGATTTCGAACTTGCTTCCACGCCATGCAGCAGTGAGGATCTTTCCAGTCACTCGCCTCTCGTATTCAACACGTCTCTCGTCGGTCCAGTCCTCTCCACCCTTCTCCTCCATCTTGGCCATTTCCTCCATGGTCATCTGTGCGTCAATTGCACTAGAAATGGTATTCCACGTATCCTTTGCCAGGGTTCCCTTATCTTTGAGCCGGGAAAAGAAGCCCCCTATCCCAAGGAATTTCTGCGACTTCAACAAAGCGCCAGCTTTTGACAGATACGTGGCTCCTATTGCGTGCAGAATATCAAGACCAAAGGATTCCATCTTCAAATTTTCCACCTCAAGTCTTGTCTTCTCTTGGAATGCTTTGGTCACATCATCCCCCTTGTCGGTCTCGGTCCAGATGCTGATTCGATCAATCATCTTCTTGGCAAGAGTCTCCACGCGCTCTTTGCGCACATTCATGCGCTCCTTCTCATATTCCGCCAACTGCTCTCGCTGCTCTTTCGACAAGCCACCCTTCTTCTTCTCCTTTTTGCGAAGCTCCTTCTCCTCCTCAGTTATGCCAGCGGCATCTAGTTGCGCTTCCGAGTCGCTTTTAGACATGATCGCAGGCCTTATTGGTATTCCTCTTCCTGGGGTGGATGTACCAGACACAGGAGGTGAAGTCGGATTTGACAATGGCTTCTCTGTCAGGGGGTCAATTTCATAGCGTTTTCCTGTTGTATGATCGAATGCGTATGCCTTCTCTGTTTGAGGCTCGGCGGCATCAGCTGCTGATGCGGCAGGCGGTGGAACTGAAGCTGGCTTGTCGTCTGCCGGGAATTTCTCCCCAGGGGCATTCGCTTGGCCTGCTGCCTCGGTCGCAGAAGCATGGCCTTCATCCTCTCCCTCAGCTTCCTCCGTCATGGTAATGTCCATAGTCTTTGTAAGATCCTTCATGAGTGATATCTCGCCAATCAAGTCCACGAATGCGTCCCCCCCAAAGATCGTGCCAAAAAATTCGGCGGGATCCGTGAAACCTTCACTAGGCTGGGCATGGTCTTTCCCGAACTTGTCATAGGATCTTCTCAGGTCGGGGTCGCTGAGGACTTGGTAGGCTTCACCGATCGCCTGGAATTTGGCATGTGCGGTTTCGTCACCAGGATTTTTATCTATCTCGTCAGACTTATATTCTAAGCCCTCACAAACCGCAAATCTAACCTACCTGGATGGTGTATAATAGCAAGCTTTCTGTAGGCCTTCTTAATCTCCAACTCTGTGGCCTCCGGTTTTACCGCAAGGGCATTGTAGTAAGTGAGGTCTGCGACCATCTTGGTCGATTTCCGAATGCGCCGATGTGAGGGGTAGAGGAGGGAGAGGCTGTTCGCTGGTTTAGTGACGTTAGTTCAGGAGCAGACAAGCTTATCTGACCTTATATGTTGTATGAGTTGAAAATAACCCAAGCAATAGCCAGTTGATCGTTTGGGTTGATGAACTGTTCCAATAGATACTGTATCGGTTGGTGGGGAGAAGTACAAGGCTGGTTACTTTTCAGGTAGCGACGTTTGCCGCCGTATCATCATCTGTGGCGCAGCACCTAAGAAACTGGACCGGTACGGAGCCACGATGAACAGTATAACTGGGGCTTCGAAGAACTAACTACTCTGGTCGAATGGCGGAATGATATGAAATTTACAAGGATTCTTTTTTAAGATGGTTTTGCTTCCTGTGAAATAGAGGTCAACAGCCGATATCATACGAGGTTTTCCTGTTATTTTATAAATCGGTTTATACCCTCCATATGAATCAGAGTGGTATATAACTGGAGGCAAACATTGCCCTGTCTAGGCGGGCAAAATCAGAACCAGTCAATCGCTAAATAGGTACAACAGGTCTCAAGTCAGAAGATGCGATAATTGTGAGAAATAGTTCAAAGTGTTCGGGATGGTATAGTCAGATTATTCTAGCTACGGAAGCAGAAGGGATCGATCGAGCTTTTGATCAAGAAACTCCAGTGCGGAACCAATTAAGTCAGTTTTTCTAGCTGTCCATTTGTCTCCATCTACTGCACGCCAGCCTTAGCCATGCGCTGGAAGCACTGTGCGTACGCCTCGTGGACCTCTGGGACCTCGAAGTTGTACTCCTTAAGCTTGTTGATCAGCTTGGTGGTATCAAGCTTGCAGTTGCTGCGGCCGGCCTTGATGACCTTTGCTTGCTCCTCTAGGGAGAAGTTCTTCCAGGTGAAATCTGGGCGGACGTATTGCTTGAAAAGGGTGAGGACCTCGTTGTGGGAGATGGCGCCGGGGTTGGTGAAGTTGTAGATGCCAGTCTCCTGGTGCTCTGCGAGGAGGATGGAGGCTGGGAGCAGGTCGTGGAGGAGGGTGTTGGAGTTGGGGATATCAACGACACGCTCGTACTTGGAGATCTTGGTGACGAAGTTGCGGCTGTGGAGGTCGTCGCTAACGGGCATTCTCAGTCTCAGGATGAGCACATTTGGGTAGGTTTTCATGACCTGGCAATATGTTAGCCTTCGTGTCTCTTGTGGGGGAACATGATTTCAACTCACCTCTTCAACGTGGGCCTTGGTCTCGGAGTAGAAAGAGCCATCGAAGTTGGCCTTGTCAGTCTCGAGGTAGCCTGGGCCGCCGATGGGGTGCTTCTCATCGTATGTGTAGATGCATCCGGTGGCGAAAACAGTCAAGTGAATCTTCTCGAGGAAACAGCAATCGGCCAAGTTCAAGGTGCCGATGACATTGCTGCGGATGGTGTCCTCCTTGTTGTCCTCGCACCAATCGACGTTGGGGCGACCAGTGCAGCCAGCACAGTTAAGAACGTGGGTTGGCTTGACCCTCTGGAGCTCAGCAATGACAGCCTCACGGTTTTGCATGCGAACAGTGGTGGTAGCAACAGTCTTGCCTTGGCTCTCGAGGAGAGTCTTAAGGTGACCAGCAACCCATCCTGCGCCACCCCAGATGAGGTAGGAGGGCTTCTCGGTGGCGGTGGTGGTGGCCATTATGAATTTATTTGAAGATTGAAGGATAGATGGTATATTGTTTTTTGATATAAGAGGGTTTTAAGGTAAAAGTTGGGAAGCGGGAGGAGAGATGTTTACGAAGAGGGGAGGAAGGAAGAAGGAAGTAGAGGGGAGAAGAGAGAGGGGCGGGCGAGGAAAGGGGGGTGGAGGAAGGAGGGGGGATTAGAATATACGGTGAAGAAAGTGCCCACGGTGTGTACCGTGTACATAGAATGGTACATAGACCACACACATACCACACGCTGTAGTTACAAGTAGTTACAGTGAGTAGAGTAAGTATATGGATAGCTTACTAATGATATGGTCAAAGCTTCTGGCTAGATACAGAACCATCCACCTACCACCATCCACATCGACCGTTTCAAAAGTTTCAAACCGCACTCACACGGGTACCTGAAGAACCAGCTACCACCCATACTTAGTGTAGCAGGATAGAGGGGTACATTATCACGTGGATTGGCGATTACGTACTCTAGAACTCGTACTATGTGGCTGACAGCAGATTGATTGTACGAGTATATACGGTGGTACGGTGTATAATAATAGTAGAGCGAATATATTCTTACTGTACTTGTACTGGCTGTACTTGGATTCGTACAATATTCCTATTTGTATGTATACTCTAGTAGAAAATACATCTAAAGTACTTCATATCAGTTTCTGGATTTCTCAGCCTCTCACAATTTCAGAGAGGGAGAGATCCTAAACACATGCCTGAGGCCACAATACATCCAAGTCATCAGACGAGAGTATGTAACTACTCCTTACAGTAGTACAATGGTAACTAACCCCTAACCTGCCTCAAGTAGGTTCGCTTAGGTAAGCATCTCCAACTATTCAGCTGACTAATATCTCGCCGGAACGGCTGTACTCTACTCCGTAAATGTACAATAAATATTCCGTGCTCCGTGGTTGATGGACAGCGAATCTTCCGCTTCCACTCTCAGATTCGCTTTTTTAGGGGTAAAGGCGGTAAGATACAGTAAGTAGCTCAGGCTAATCAAATTCACAGGAGATTATCTTCCTTCGAGAACATCACAGTTGCTGTATAATAATACTTGTATCTCACATGCTATCTACTGTATTATACCGAGTAGAGTAATTTAGTTATCTATATTAATTCTGAACAACCGTCTTCGCCAGAGTAATCTACTCCTCGTTCTCCTCACATCCATCCATCCACCCCCCGTCAGTCCGTTCCCCGGTACCCCAATCCTGTAAGCTCCACTGGGCAAGTTACCTTATTTGACATCTTACCTCCACCTCCACCTCCGCCTTCACCTTCACCCTCCACTTCACCACGAAGCTAAACACCCACCGACTTAACTCTCCGGCGACTTTCCGCCTTCACCTCAATCATGGTTTCTGCTAGCCAGGTTCTATACCTCGCGGTCCACCCGCTCGAATTGCGCTCAATCGTCCAATGGTTCGTGAGAACAGTTCCGACCTCAGTTGCGACAATGCTAACCTGTCGCATGTAGGAAGGTATGGCATGACCCAGTCCATACTCGGGACCCTAAGTCAGAGTCCGAGACTCTTCGAAAATGCTTCGTGCATCTAGAAAAAACAAGCCGCAGTTTCAGCATGGTCATTCAAGAGCTGAACCCGGAGCTGCTAGTCCCAGTGGCTCTCTTCTACCTGATCCTTCGCGGCCTCGACACAGTCGAAGACGACATGACCATTCCGCTGGAGACCAAAGAGCCCATATTGAGGGATTTCCATAACATCATGGAAATTGACGGTTGGAATTTCAATGGCAACGGCCCAGATGAGAAGGACCGTGGCCTGCTGGTGGATTTCGACGTCGTTATTACAGAATACAAGAAGGTGAAGCCGGTATATCAAGCGATCATCAAGGACATCACAGATAAAATGGGCAATGGCATGGCAGATTACGCCAACAACGCCGAACATAACGTGAACGGCGTTAACACAATCAAAGACTACGAGCTATACTGCCATTACGTTGCCGGGCTTGTAGGAGACGGCTTGACTAGACTTTTTGTCGAGAGCGGCTTGGCCAATCCGGCACTCCTCAAGCGCCCACACCTGTCGGAATCCATGGGGCAGTTCTTGCAGAAGACCAATATCATTCGTGATATCCGCGAAGACTTCGACGACAAACGGCGATTTTGGCCAAAGGAGATTTGGTCGAAGCATGTTGAGAAATTCGAGGACCTTTTCAAGCCCGAAAACCAGGAATCAGCTCTTGCATGCAGCTCGGAAATGGTGTTGAACTCCCTTCGCCATGCGGACGAATGCCTCTTCTACTTGGCTGGAATTAAAGACCAGAGTGTGTTCAACTTCACGGCTATTCCGCAGGCGATGGCTATTGCGACCCTCGAGCTCGTTTTCCAGAACCCCAAAATTTTCCACCAAAACATTAAGATCACCAAGGGCAACGCCTGTGAACTATTGATCCAGTCTACCCAAAACCTGCAGATTGTCTGTGGAGTTTTCAAGACATACACAAGAAAGATTGCCAAGAAGAACTCGCCGAAAGATCCGAATTTCCTGGAGATTAGCATTGCTTGTGGCAAGGTATGTCCTACGAAAGGGTGCTCGTTGTCCATAGATGTATAGCTAACGCTGCTTTAGATCGAGCAATTTATCGAGTCCATATATCCATCCCAGGATCCCAAGGCCGCCACGCTCGCAGTTACTGACCCAACCGCAGAAGAGACGGCACGGAAGTCAGAAGATACACAGGACACTGTGTACCTTATGGCCGCCGTTATCGGGACACTTTTCGTTATTTCTCTCCTGATGGTAATGCACCCAATACATCCCCGCGTTGATTGATGGAGATCTAATTTGCAATTTAGATTGGCGCTGCATATCTTGCAGGAGCAAGATTTGATGTTGCTTACCAGGAACTCCGCCAGGGTAATTTCTTCGCTAGCCGCGAATCAGTGCTTCCTCAGGTCGAGCACGTGGAGCTATAGGTGCATTTATAAATAATACAACATGTTTCCAAGTTAGCGATACTCAATATGGCATTCACAAATTTGGCAATGATCTAGATCATTGTGGACATTTGCATTTGATGCAAATCATCTGTGGGCTTGGGCACGCAAAACCCCAATGGGTTCTTGAAAGACTCCGAAGATTTCTTATAGCATTTGCTCTTTTGAGTTACCCAACATTTAATTCCCGGAGCAACGCTTATTTTCATCAAATCTGCTCCTAGAACATCGAATATGGGAGAAATAGCTCCTAGCTTGTGGGAAGGCGGTTATATTCTGTATCATACTTGGGTAATGCGGAGAGGGTCCTATAGGGCAGTCGCCGCATAGGGCCTTTGGTTGAGTTAACGACAAGAGCGATAAAACCATATTGCTTGTGTATTTGCCATGTTATCATGGTACGTTCTGTTTGGCGACATAATAAAGTTTCTGTTAAACCAGCAGCCATTTTGGAATTATGATCTTAATAGGATTCAAATGCTACTAGTACTAGCTAGCGACTTGCCACTTTTTGTGATACGTCCCAGGTTGAATTTCCAATATATGCTGTCATCATGTTCACTCACGGGGAAGATGGGGAATGCCGAATAAATGCATCAAACATAGCTAGTCTACTTGTATAGTTTTTATCTGCCTATTATGTGAAGAAACATAATATTACGGCCATATTTCTGCTGGCTTGAAGTAGAAAGAGCTTAGGCTACATATAAATTGTATAAACTGTCTATAATATACTAAGGTTGCAAGCAATGTAATCGCAATAACGTAGGTCGTGGCGTAATCGGGAGAGTGGGGTAAGCGACCCCATCAAAACCTACAACACATAATCACCACTATATCAACCTGTTAATAAATAACGTAGGTCATGGCCAGAGCGGCTACATGGCCAGAGCGGCTACCTAAAATATTACAGTGATGTGCACAAGCAAATATGTATCATGTAACACATAATTAAAACTATAATAACTATTTCAATAGACCTGCTAGAGCTTAATGCTCTTGAAGCTAGATAATGTATAGACTTATATATTATAATCAAAAACACTAGCATGTGAGCTAGCCTTGTAAGGAAGTTATTAGCATTTTAAGATTTGTCATACTAAATTTTTATATGACAAAAGTTAAAACCTTTAATAACTTGTGCAAATAGATGCTAGTAATATTAGCATCTTTACATATATTAGACGCCTACTTGAAGTTCCTATGTACAAAAGGGATTTGCTTCAACTATTTTATTTGTAGAGTTATTAAGGTTTTAAGTTTCTCAAGTGTAAGTAACTTTACATACATCTTTGTATGTGAAGGTACTAGTAGCCGCTCTGGCCATATAGCCGCTCTGGCCATGACCTACGTTATGGTATGCAAGACCAGCTTAAAAGCTCAAGAACGCGAAAATCTATTAGCTGAAGCTGTTACTGGAGTTAAATCTGGTATATATAAATCCTCATATGCTGCTGCAAAGGCCTTAAATCTTAGGCCAGATACTATCTTAGACCGTGTTATTAGGCGAAGGCCCTCATAGAGAGAGGCACGGCAATAACAGCAACTGCTGTCAAAAAATCAAGAACAGACCCTCTTAAAGTAGATTAAGCACCTTATACTAAGTGGCTATGCTCCTAGCTACTGGATTTTAAGAGAGGTAGCTGATGAAGTACATATAAACAAACATCGCATTTACCAAAGCCACCTATAAACTCAACAACCTCAAAGTCAATAATAACAACCTCAAATACTTAGGTTACCCTTATCACGATCGCTTATAAACACCATTTGCTCCTGATTTGCCCATTGAAAATGCTTTTTTATGAACTTTAGGAACCATGTCCACCACTCAATATTTTCTGTAGGCACTAACGTAAGTCGTGGCGTAAGCGGCTACATGGCATAAGCGGCTATATGTACCTTCATATACAAATTTGTATGTAAAGGTACTTGCACTTACGAAACTTAAAATCAAAATAACTCTGTTAATAAAAATCGCTAGACTTAACGTAAGTCGTGGCCTAACCGGCTACATGGCCTAACCGGCTATTAGTACCACCACATACAAATTTGTATATGG